>LZPO01017867.1:47652-62101 GCA_001675575.1 Neotoma lepida | reverse complement strand
CATGGCCTTGTTGCTTTGCACACAAAACTTTGTAGAAGGAGCATGTGGCAGAGGAGACCCATTGCCATGGCATCTATAAACAGAAAGAGCAAGACCAGAAGGGGTAATGTCCTGATATCTTTCCAGGGCNTGTCTTCAGTAGCCTGACTTATTCTCCCTATGCCCTACCTACTAACAATTGTGTTATCCCTAATGGTACAACATATCAGTGGCCAACACATGGGCCTTTGGGAGACATTCAGGATCCAGACGGCAGCAGTGTTACACAAGCCTGGTTGTGTGTGTCCCTAAACTTGAAATTCCCCATCTATTTATTTTCAAGAAGCCCATCTGTCCCACCTGCTTCCCATGCTGCTACTCAGATATCAAAAGCTGGGCTCATGCTCCCCTTCAAGAGTAGGTCTCTGGCTGCCTCCTGGCATTGACAATGCCCCCCCTTTCCACTTCCCCATCTTAGCCAGGGCCCTCACCTTCTGGTTCCACCTCCCAGTGGCCTCTTTTGCTGCCTGCAGTTTACAGGTGGTGGGGGCAGAGTCCCCTCTTGCTAAGCCTCTCAAGCTACCAAGTGATCCCCTTGGGCACGCTAAGTCTTCTTCCATCCCTGCTCACAGCCACCTCAGAGCTTCAGCCCCCTGCCTCACCTTCACTCTCCAAAAGAGCCAAGGCTATGTTAATCAATAGACCCCTGCTTTTGCTTTGGACAGCATTCTACTTTTGCCCAATTGGGTTAGTCTTCAAGAAATCTTGAGTCTCCTGATTTTTTTGTCTCTTACTTTATATCATTTTTTTAGTCTTTCAAAGAACCCACTCTTTCACATTTATATTCGAACCAGGATTGGGATGCTGAGCATGTTCTTCATTATCTGTCTAGACAGTGTGCCTATACCACATCACTCTTTCATGCATGCTGTTCCCTGGGCCAGAAATGTTTTGTTTTGTTTTTTTAACCTTTTCCTTATTAACTCAAAGCCCATCACAGGAGAGATTCACCTAGGAAATATTTCCAAGTTTTTATAAGTGACTTCAACCTCTTGACATTACACTACTTTTATACACTGTATATGCCAGTTTTTGAGAACTTTTTGACCTATGACATATAATTAATTTTAACTACTTTTATATGTAGGCAATGGTTTTCCTATCACATTCGATGTCTCTTGAGGGAGAAGAGAACACACAGTCCTGATGTAGCTCAGAGGGGGATATTCAATAAATGCTTGTTGAATTGAAACCCTGGACTGCCCATCCAGGCTTGGGAGAGTAGCAGGCATTTTGAATGGCTTCATCTCAGAGACTGCTTGGCAGTCTAGCATCATAGGAATGTGACACTGTATTTCTGCATGTACAATCCAGCCCAGTTCCTTTGTCTACTATTCCATCTCATTCCTGTTATTTGAAGTAAAAGGCAGGGGTGCTATGTCCTCTTTGAAGACACACACTCCTCTCTANACAGTAGCTAGTTTTCTTCAAAGCTGAAACCTGGAATAGTGTTTTCTTCCATCCTTCTCTCTCTTTGTCTCTTCTCTGCTTCTCTTCCAATCATGGAAATATTAAGAAACAGGACAGCATCCAAAGACACAGCATTCTAAGTGCTATCCTGATTTGTCCTTATCTGCAATATATATGCAAGCCAGACCCAGTTGATAAACAGAGACAGCCCACCTGACTTCACAAAACAAACAAATAAATATCCAGGCAGATGCTGATTTCCCTGTGGAAATTTTACAGGGGAGTTAAGTTATGGAATGTACACAAACCTGCAATTGTCATGCAAAATGGGTTGGCCGGGATTTCAGTGTCTATACGTGGGCTGAGTAAACCAGTTCATATTAGGAGACCTGTGACTTTGGCTGGATATTTAAATGGTAGCAACTGGAAAGTTAGAGCACAGAATCGTTTTCCTCTTGTTGCATCCTTCTCTTGTCAGTGATTGTGGCTGATTGCTTTTATTTTAACTGAGTAATCCACAGGCCTCCATGATAGTGATTTCCAAGGATGTTCTGATCTAGAGAGGACAATGTCAAGCTCACCAAGGCCTTGCTGAGAGACCAGACAAATAAGTCACCTGGGAAGTACCTCTAGAAGTAATATAGACATCAACAAGCACATTTAATTTTGGCATTATATCATTAATAATAAGGCTTTATTTTTTTTGTACTGAAGTCCTGAACCATGATTTTATTACTGACAGAATCTATCTAAGAGCACCAATTATTTTAGATGCTATCAGAGTAACAATGTTATTTCCTCTTTATTATAATTTTTTAGGTTAAAAGTAGTTACTTTACTTCCATTGTCCAAATAGAAAATTTTTCTAACAAATATATAATTCACTTATCACAGAAGTCAGCAGTTAGAATAAAAGGAAGAAAGAACTTAAAATGGGAAGATGTGGGCACATGTGGTGGTGTCTCCTTAAAGAGGTAGCTTTAGTTTGGGTCAGAGTTTGAACCAGCACTCAGTGCTCCTCAGAGAGTCCCTAGCCATCTAATGACAGTGTCGTTTTCACTGTCACCACACCCACATTGCTATGGTACAGAGTGAACTTTAGGTAGGGCTTGTTAGCACTTCACCTCTGACTATTCGTTTGGCCAGAGAACCCTCTACCCTCCTCATTCCATGAAACTGAAAAGATTTAAAAAGGAGTCTTTCTGGCTGGGCATGGTGGTATCTTTAATCCAAATTTGCAAGAGGCAGAGGCAGGCAGATCTTTATATGTTTAAGCCTGGTCTACGTAGTGAGTTTCATGCCATTAAAGGATATATAGTCAGACTCTGTGTCAAATCTAAAATATAATAAGATGGAGTGTTTTATATACAAAGCAATACTTGTTTGACATTTGCTAATATAAAGCTTAAAAATCCAACCCTTTATAGACAAGATTTGATTTTCATTCATTTTTTCCCCTTCCATTGAAAAATGCAAATCAGCAACCCAAGTGTACACCAAGACATGAATGGATAGATATGATGTACTTTTTGCATGCAAGAGATACTAATTCATATTAGGTTATCTGACTTTAGACTTGAAAACTCTAAAAATGCAAATATAAATTTACTAGAAATAACTATACACTCCACTGATTTCTAGGTTTCTGTTGTAGGTGATGAAATACATGGAGAGATGTCCCGTTAGGGTGCAGACACTGAAGGACACTCAGTGGTCATCCTATACACTCACCAGCAGGGAATCCTGGATTTCAAGGTGAACTGTTAGACAAGTCTCAGAACATTTGCAAGGAACTTTTCACCACTTTATTTTTATTTCACTAACTCCAAAGCTTAGGGATGGAGTTGAGGAGAGAGATTTTCGAGACCACGGTGGATACTGTGTGGCCAGAAAGAGGCCTCAGGTCTCTAAGTGTCTCCATTTTAAACAAGTTAAACCAATCTGCTGCCACCTAACTCTCCTGAGTCAGCCAACAAGTACGATGTGATGAAGGNTAGCTGTAAGTTATTCTGAAAATGAGTCTCAGAGCAAACCCTCTCATGCAGACTCACATTGCTGTAATTAGCGAGTAGCCAAGGGACAGCTCCAGCCCTTCCCCTGTGGGATTGTCTCAGCATCCTCGATCACTCCCTTTTTAGGTGTTTCTACCTGTGGGCTACAGGGGACAACTCTCAAGGTCAGTACAGTGTGTCCAGGGAGACTTTGATTACACTGAGAGGCAAGCCCAGGCTCCAGATATTCTCTTATCAATGGTTGGTACCAACTTGATCTGGGTACCACTACAAGAAGCAGGAAATAGTCCATGAGAGGCCTGTGTACCATTCATGGAGGGCAGAGCGTCTCTCCATTTCCCCAGGTCTTGAGCATCATGATGCTACATCACCCTCCAACTCTTAGTGTGCTGCCTAGTGAGCCACTGGCTTGCCTCCCCTTCCCTGAGAATCCCTCTTATCTTGAAGGTGCAGTTGCTGGTCTTCAGCCCTGAAGTGTGGGTTTCATAGGGTAATGTGTACTCTGAGATGGTGCTTAACCTCTGTCCTAGTTTGCTTTCTGTTGCTGTGATAAACACCATGACCAACAGCAACACAGGGGAGGCTTGTTTGGCTTATATATCTAGGTCACAATCCATCACCGAGAGAAGTCAGGACAGGAACTTAAGCCAGGAACTTGAAGCAGAAACCACAGAAGAACACTGCTTACTGGTTTGCTCTCTGGCTCAGGGTCAACAAACTTCCCACCTGCCCAGAGATGGCATTGCCCACAGTGGGTGAGCCCTGCACATCAATTAACAGTCAATAAAATGGCTCNCAGACAGGACATTCTAATCAAGGCAATCCTCCAGTTGAAACTTCCCGCAGATAACTCTGGGATGTATCAAGTTGACAACTGGAACTAACCAGGAAAGCCTCTGACACTTTCTTCAGCCAAATTGTCTAGACTGAAACAGTCCCTTGGAATCCTTAAAGGCAATGGTTCCAAACCTCCTTCCACAGGGATCCCCAGATCACACAAATCNGCAAATACTTANGCCTCTTGTACAAAATGGAAGAGTGTTTGTATTTAACCTGTACACAACTTCCTATGAGATTTGAATCATATCTAGATGATTTATAATCCCTAATACAATTTAAACATGGTATAAATAGTTACCTCTATCATTTAGAGAAAAAGCCTTCACACTGCTTTTGGTATCATTGCTGCTCAGAGTCTTCCTAGGTTCAGTTTAGAGGTGACTTTTAAAAATCAATTCCCAGCTGGGCGGTGGTGGTGGCGCATGCCTTTAATCCCAGCACTCGGGAGGCAGAGACAGGTGGTTCTCTGTGAGTTCGAGGCCAGCCTGGTCTACAGAGCAAGTTCCAGGACAGGCTCCAAAGCTATACAGAGAAATCCTGTTTTGAAAAAANAACCCCNAAAAATCAATTCCCATTTTTTGTTGGTTGAATCTGTGACCATGGTGGCTGTGCATATGTAGAGCCAACTATATAACAATTATTGTCTTTCACAATAATTATGTCCTGCATAGTTGTAGCAAACATTGAATTAGTATATATGGAATATATCAATTGCTTTTGTGTGACTGTGACCAAAACATCTGACAACAACAGTTTAAGGAAGGAAAGATTTATTTTGGCTTGTGGATTCAGAGGGTTTNGGTCCATTGTAGAGAGGAAGATATTTCAGGTTAGCTCAGTTCATGGCAATGTGAGAATGTGATGGAGACTGTTCACATCACTGAATACCAGGAAACAGAGGTGAGAAGCCACAACCAGAGGCTAGGAATAACTTTTAGACAAGATTGGGTATGTCCAGGATNGTATGACCATACATATGGGAATAACTTCCAAAGCCCTGACCCCAGTGACCTACTTCTGCAAGCTATGACCCATCTCTCAGATGTCCCACAGTCTCCCCAAAATGTTGTATGTTGAGGAACAAGTGTTCAAAATGGGAGCTTGCAGGAGACACTTCAGATTTAAGCCATAACAAGGACCGTTGCTTCTTTTGGAAAGATAAGGTTAGCTTCTGGTAGCTTCCAGTCAAAACACTCCCTGCGTTGATTAATACACAGCTTTGGGATGGGATGTAGCTTAGTGGTAGAGTACTTGCCTAGTATGGTGGAGGCCCTGAGTTCAATCCTAGTACCAAAGCAAATCAAACAAGCATAGCTTGACTTTATGAGACTTTCTGTTTAATTAATTAAGGAGACATCTTATTTTTTTATATACACTTACTTTATCTAGAATGAACTCATGGCAAACAGCACTACAATTCATGCCTGGATGAAGTTAATTTAACATGCATTGTTTTGTGTAAGGCAAATCCCAGGCTTCTTGCGCTCTGGAGAAGTAGGTAGCAGTCCACACCACATTTGGGGCCACTTGAGACAATATCATCACTCACAAAAAGCACAAAGACACACAAACATGGCATTAAGTGGACTGTGAAAAAGATCCTGTTTGAAGTATGTGAGCTAAACAAGGAAGCAGAGTGTAGCCTTGGTCAACTTCAGCTGTGGACAATCCCTTGGGGAACTCACAGTTTTGGAGATGTGACGCACATCTGTAAGTGGCTTTGAGTGCTGACTTGGGGCTGAGAAGAGATCTTAGAGTAGAGGCTAGTTCACATATACCTATTTGTGGACAACGATGATGAGCTTCATTAGAATAATGACAGATGTCAGAGCAAGAAGAAAATGGGATTGAAGAACAGGTATGGAGATGAGGTAGGAACAGGCGATCATTATTTTAACTAATTGCAAAGAACTCTTAAGAACCTAGCTTACTAGCTTAGATGACCTCAAAAGAGGTTATCTTAAAGTAATATTGGTAGATAGTATTGGGAGTTGCTGAACTCTGCACAGCTCCAGGAACTGGGGAGTGAGGGAAATGAAGAAAAAACAAATACACAGAAAATCTGGGATTGGGTGGTCTGGGCTCTCCAATGGTGAAGCTGTAGTACCCAGGAAGGTCAGTGTGTTTATTATATGAGTTTAACAGGGAGGAGTTATTGCATACAGTTGAATCAAGGAAATGGGGTTTATGGTGAATAAGCTGAACAAGGAGGCAAATTTAGTTAATCTTGGTAGGAGCAGTCTTTGTAGGGAAGCAGTCTTCAGGCCATAAACATCCAGGGATGAGAAAGCTACAGTGGACATTGTCTGCACACACTGTTAACATTTGCACTAGGACCAGAGGAAGGCTTTGCCATCCCTCTGAGCTTCACCAAGGGAAGGATTTTCCACTCCCCTGAGGCTGAAGCATTGAGATCCTGGACATGGTTGTGCCCATGTCAACAATACACACCAACTCAAGATTTCATTCACTTAAGGCTTCCTCTGATTCCCTTAGTTAGTCACTGAATATTTTCTGAGTAAAACAATAACNTTTTTTCATTGCTAAAGGGCCTTATGCTTGCTTGACAGGTTTGACAGGTACTTTACCACTGAGCTACACCTCCAAGCCAAAACAATAAATAATAACTTTTAAATTTGTTCTTTGTCTGTTAAACATACATACCCATTAAGAAGGAAACAGTCCAGTTAGATGAGAGGTGCATGTCTGCAATCCTAGTACCCGGAATGCTGAGGCAGGAGAGTCACAAGTTTACAACCAGCCTGGACTACACAGTAGGAGGCTGGCTACATGTACATATATATATATTTATATATATATATATTTATATATAATATATACACTTAAATATATATGTATTTATATATATAAAGAATGCTGTTTGACATAATGTAGAGTCTATCCCCTTTGACTATTTTACAGACATAACAATTTCTGATTAATTAGGATATTTGCCTTTTCCACGATATCCTGGTATGATTATAGTTTATAAAACAATTGTTTTGGACTGGGGAGATGGCTCAGTGGTTAAGAGCACTGGCTGTTCTTCTGGAGGTCCTGAGTTCAATTCCCAGCAACCACATCTCGGCTCACAACCATCTATAATGAGGTCTGGTGCCCTCTTCTGGCTTGCAGGCAGAACACTGTATATATCATAAATAAATCTTTAAAAAAAAAACAATTGTTCTATAAAAGATGATATTTCTGTCCAGTTTGTTTTTCACTTAAAATATCTTGGGCACTTTTCTACTTTAGCAAATGCAGATGCATTGCATTGTTTTCAGCAGATATCCATAAGCAATCGTGTTCTCTCCGCAATTCCCTTGGAAGTATGTACCTGGTGTTTTAACTTTGTTCATTTTGATGAAGCCACAGTGATTATTCTTAAANAGATCTTTGCAAAGCTATGTATTTTCTGTGAAATAGACACACGAGTGTGCACATGCACACACACACACACCGAATTAGTAGGTAAGAAAAAAGATGCACTTGCATATATTTTATAATTAATCTATCAGAAAAGTTATTTCATCTTATAAAACATATCATTGAATTTTACTTGATGCTTCCTGGGAAGCAATTGCTTTAGGAGCCTGCCTTTGACCTCCTGAGTCTTGCCCATGGTACCAGGGCCCAGCATCTCAGGGAGCAGGGGGTTTCCACACAACCTCACTGTAACTTATCTGCTGTGTTCAGTATAGTTGAAGTTTTAGGGAAAAATATTTTCAGAACAACACACATTTGTCCAGGTGTTCATGGCAAGGATGGAGGAATCCAATTAGTACTGCAATCAGGGCCCAGAGGACTGACCTGAGNTAATGAAAAGCAGAGGAGGCTGGGGGCAGATGTGCTGGGCATGTGTTTGACCTTTCTGTGCCTTGACTGCCTCATGTATAGTGGTGAAATGGTGATAGCCACTGGCTAGACTNTTGGAAGGAGTGACATATTCATGGATGATTAGGAGCACCAAACACTTAGCCTGTGGGAAGCACCACTTCTTCACAGTCGGAAGGAACTAATGCCATTCACTTTTGACAGTAGAAACATTCCAAAGGCAACTTGGTTTTGCCTGCTTGATCATTAAGAGCCAGCAGCTTTGCTCACAGCTTTACAGGTTTTGGAAACCAAGGNCAGCTCCAGTGATAATGGAGCCACAGGAAAAAATCTTTGATTTCTAACATGCTTCTCTCTTACTCTTTGCTTCTTTTAGAGACCTTTGTCTCCCTTTTTGTAATTATCTCTCCCCTAGACCTTGCTCATTTTNTCTTTAAATGCCCCCTCAAGCATTATTCCCATGCACTAAAGGAGGGACCTATAGACACTGTCTACATGCAAAACTAGAATATATGATGGTTCTATCTGAAGCCCCTCCATCATAAGGCACAATGTGCTCCTTGTACTAGAGGTCACCAGAAGATAATGACTATAATTTGGGCATAGTCTCAGAGCCCAGACAGTCTGTTCTCTGCAGTCTTTCTAGAAATTAGGTTGGCTTCTGCTTTCTCTTATTAATAAATTCTGTTGCTTCATAATGACAGGATGAACGTGGATTCTGGGTTGAGGGTTTGGAATATTTATACTCTAAACAGAAACACAGGGGTAAATGCACTGCCTTGCCCATCCCTTCCCCTTCCTTGTGTAGCTGCTAAGCCAGCTCTGTCTCCCTTTGTTTGGTATTCAAAGCACAAGAATAGTGGCCATGAATATCAGCGAAGAAAGAGTAAGGGGATTTTGGGTGGAATATCTTAACCCCAGGAGTGTGGCCCACGCCGGGTGGTCAGACTGTTTGTTTAGTAGGATGGGTTGGGGATTGGAAGCCAGGGACTAAAAGGCTCTGACAGCCTTGATGTAAGGGATTGGAAATATTTCTCATTTGATTATAAGCACCGGGAAATGATTATTTTCCTTGAATATCTTGTCTATTTGGTCAAGTGGGGTTAGGAAGAAAGATATACAAAGCAGAAAGCAATAACTTTTCTGCTTGGCTTAAGAGACTCAAAGTAGCTTGGGACTGTGGCACTGTACCCTACTTCCCACTGTCACCTGAGGATGGGGCTGCTTTCTCAGAACAGACAGTCCCCTCACCTAGACAGACAGATGGTAGGTGAGTGGGTGAGTGGATGGTTGGATAGGCAGATTCATAGATGGATAGCTGAACTGTTAGCTAGTAGCCAGCTAGACTGATAAATGATTACAGCTGACTGACAGACAAAATAGACAATGTAAAAAATAGAAATCATTTGAATATTTATTTTAAAAAGCCCTTTTTATGAGAATGGGACACCTCAGTTACACCTGTAAAGTTCAACTTGGGTATAAACATGTGTTGTTCTTAAATGATATTTAGCTATCTGGTGACACTCTCTGGTAGTTTCTAACACATAGAGGCAGTGAGACATTTGCTCTGAACGTTCATAAAGGAATTTAACAATTTAGGACTTTCAATATCAGGCAAGTACCAAGTCCCGTGGGCTGCCCTGTGCCTCTTGAGATTTCAGCAAGAAGGGGTCCCCCGTTCAAGCTNCCTTCCAGCAAGCATAAAGTCCCGCAGCAGCTAGGATGAAAAGGTGCCTGCCTACACAGGGCAGGGTTGGCCCTGCTAAATGCACCTGAGAGGGATGGCACTACCACTGGGGGACCTCCACTGCACCAAGCCTCCCTAGACACTGGGGCGGCAGGTCACTCAGGTCACCTTCATGCTGTGAGAACAAAGTCTGACTGAGCCAGGGTCCCAGCTGCGAGTTTGCTGTGTAAACATAGTGCAGACAGCCGCTGGCCGTGTTAGGGTCCCGGACTCTCCATTGTTAGGCTATAGACCCGGCTGTAGACTCGCTTCCAATTGCACACTAACTTAAGCGGTCTCCTAAATATCTTCTTAGAAGACATATCTTGGTCTGCCACTCCCCGCCACTCCCACAGCCCTAGGACGTTAACTGGGGTCAGCTGAAGAGGAAAAGGGACCCATGGTGAGCTGGTAGTCCCTGGTAGGATATTTTGCTATCCATTCCCAAGCCTGGGATTCTCCTAAAGTGAGGTATGGGTGAGAAGCCAGGCAAGGTTTCCTCTCCCTTCACTCGCCCTTTTAGTTAGCAGTCTTCCATTGGCTCCTGCCAGCGACTGCTCCCTGAGGGCCTGGTTAATAGAAACTTGGAATGCAGGTTCACACCCTTGCTCTTAGGTGTTCAAGGGTGCTCGTTGGAAGGACCCAGACCATCAATCACTGTCCGGAGCTACTTGAGAAATGGCGTGATGGACTGGCCAGTAAAGCCCCTCCCTCACCAGGCACCATGCTCGCTGCAATTCAATTAGTCATGGTCAGAGGAAGGCATTGTTATTCATACACCAGCTATTGTTCCCAAAGTAAACAGAGCCAGGACGAGGTCTCTGATCCTCCCACTGCCTTTAGCGGGGACACAAAAGAAAAAAAGTCCGGAGACAGCAGGGAAGGACATTGTTCTGAATTCTGGCCTCCTTTGCAAGCATCCCTCAGATCTTGTGGATTTCTTTCTTTTCTTCTTTTTTCTCCTTTTCTCTCTTTCTTTTCTTCCACTGCCTTACAGATAGTGTTCTTTATGTGCATATGCAGACCCGGTAGGATCATTTTATTCTTTTATTGTTCATCAATGTCTTCCCACCCAGGGCAGCACACTCCCTTCCCTTTATAATGGATATTGCTTCACAAAAACCAGGAAGTAGATGTTTTCAACGGTGTGAACTATCCCGTCAGAATATAACAGAACCAATAACTTCCCAATTAGCAATAAATAATCCCTGCAGAAATAAAGGTGACATTTGTGTTTTGCAAAGTGCTAACCAAATTAGCCGTGGCCTGGCCAACCCCCATCTGTTTATCAGTTTAGCCCAGTGCAAGTGAACCCAAGATAAATGCCAGTTTTCTCTTGGATAAATTTTACAGCCGTGCCGAAACTGCCAAAGCACACAGGAGAAGTCAAAGCAAAGCTGTGTTCTCATTGACAGAAAAGTCAATTCTGAGGCCAGACTTAGGCAAGAGCCTAGAGCCCCCCCCACCTCCTCCTAACTCTAGTTTTGTATGTTTATAATAGGGCTGTTTTCTCTGGGAGGGGAATGAGCCAATTTAGGGAGCTGAAAGTTCAATTGAACAAGCTTCTCCTTGAGACAAGGCTGGCTGGAGCCTGACTGTAGGACCAGGCAGGAAACTGGACCCACCTTCCAGCCTTGCTCTGCCTGAGTGGCATCAGAATCAGACAGCCCCTGATGATCTTGGGCATCTGGACACAAGGAGCTGCTACTTTTGCTCTGTGGGACCCTTTGATGGTCACTGCATTCTGAGACTCAGTCCAGGTGAGCTCATCAGACCCAATGTCATCACACACACACACACACACACCCTGCCAACCCCCTCTCCCCTAGTCCTCAGGCCCATCTAGCCACTGCAGGGAAACTTTGCTGTGAATAAGAATCAACACAAGCTTTTCATGAAGTGTGCTCCCAGTTTAAACCCAGAAACTGTCCCATCCCANTCTCTTGAGGGAAAAGTCCTTGTTATTTGCTGTTGGACAACAAATTATTGCCCTGTGATACCTAGACCCTCCTTGCAGAGAACAGACTGTAATAAAGGATTCTCAGCTTCTGAAAGTGTAACCTCACCTACAGACAAACTTCACTGTCAGTCCACTTCACCCAAACTCAGCCCCTTTCCACAGAGCATCCAATAACCAAGGGATGTGTGAGTACAAATGTCCAGTATCCTCACCCTACTTACGAGCATGCTGATGCTGTATTCCATATCAGAACATGCCATGGGATCCATGGTATCTCCCTCCCACAGGTATAACGTCCTAGCAGGAGTGAAGATAGTCCAGAAACACTAGTGCCCTTTCTTTAGCTACCAGACTATTGAAACAATGGATTCCAAGGACTTGAAATCTCTTCAACAGTCTATGTGNGATTAGAGATGGGTGAAGGGGGCAAAGCAGTTCAAGCCAGAGGGCAAACTGGAGTCCTAGGAAGAGATCTCATGGAGTTCTGGCAACTTGTCAGACCACCTTACAGGGAAGACATGAGAGACAATGATGGCTCAGTAATGGACAAGACCACACTCGATCACCACTGCTTGGTTATACATGCCTCTTGCCTTCTGTTTAAACACAAACCTCATGTCAGTACCCAGAAGATAAACTTTGGGGCCACTGAACTTCTCTATTTGCTTCACTTCACAATGTGGCTGCACTGAATGAATCTTCTTTCTCTATTTTTCACTGTTGATTATAAACTTAATTGGAATGTGGAGGACCAGTGGCCACGCCTAGCTTGTTAGAGTGCCAGAACCCAGGCTTTGGCCCTAAAAGCTCAAGTCCCAAAGCCTCTCCATAATCCAGTTCTTACAAGTTAAACTCCATCCCAGAAGGAGAACTATCTTAGTTCTTGTGATATATATATATATCTGAATACCTGAAACAATCTAATTTATAAAGAATAAAAAAAAAGACATTTCTTAGAGTTCTGAAGGTTGCAATGTCCAAGAGCATGCCATTAGTATCCAGTGAGGGCCTTGTGCTGCAGTAGAACATAGCATCACATGCGGAGTCAGAGCAGGCATTGTTAACTTGGGTCCCTACCTCTTCTTATAAAGCCACTAATGCCATCGTGGGGCCCCACCTTCATGGCCTTGTCCAACCCTAATTACCTTCCAAAGGGCTCACCTTCCAAAACCATTAGTATGTGCATTTGAAGATTACATTTCTATCATGAACTTTCAAGGAACACATTCACACCCTACCCAGAATCTCGCCTACTTCAGTCAGGTTTAGGAAATGATGGTCACAGAAACTCTATTCTTCTCTAGACATTCATCCTACCCACAGATTCTTTACAGAATATTAAGTGTTGGGCACCTGACACAATCATGGGAAGTTAGGGGATGCACATTAGCTTTGACCNGGTCTCACTGAGCAACCCTGGAATGACATACAGTATTCCCAAATCCTCCCATTTTCCATAGAAAATTCTAGGGTCTGGGTTTTAACTTATTCCTTTATACTTATTTAGAAATAGCTGAATGACTCAAAATCCTTGTCTTCAGTTTTTGCTCTATAAAAATAAAGTATGGGTAGGGAGAGATCTTGGGAGTGTCTGGAAGCTCAATGATCTCCTAGAAACCCCTCCCCCTTTTCCTTCCTTCCTTCCTTCCTTCCTTCCTTCCTTCCTTCCTTCCTTCCTTCCTTCCTTCTTTCCTTCCTTCCTTCCTTCCTTTGTTCTACCATTTGTGACCTGAGGAAAGGTGATGAAAGCGTCAGAAGACTGAAATGAAGGGATGAGTCAAAGACTTGGTTGAAGACCCAGATTTGGAATTGTGGCTTCTGTATGTTATTAAGCCTCTTTCCTCAAGAGATAGCGATACGTTTCTCTCCCCTAGAATAGGACTGACCTCACTGACTCAGTTCTCATAAATAGGATAATGTGGTGATTTGAATGAAAATGGCCCCTATAGGCTCATAGAGAGTGGCACTATTAGGAGGTGTGACCTTGTTGGAGTAGGTATGGCCTTGTTGGAGTAAGTGTGTCATTGGGGTGGGCTTTGAGGTTCCAAATGCTCAGCCAGGTCCAATGTCACTGTCTCTTCCTGCTGCCTGCAGTTCCAGATGTAGAACTCTTAGCTACCTCTTTAGCACCATGTCCGCTTCTGTGCTGCCGTAATTCCCACCATGATAGTGGACTGAACCTCTGAACTGCAAGTGAGCCACCCCAATTAAATGTTTTCCTTATAAGAGTTTCTGTGATCATGGTGTCTCTTCATAGCAATAGAAACTGTAACTAAGATAAGATAGGAGGAATGCTATGGGAAGTTCTAAGGATAAATTGTAAAGTTCCCATCCAGTANGCTCTCTTGGAACATACACCTCAGGAGATCACAGTGGGAACCCACATACAGATAAGGACTCCTGATGAGCCCAGATGTTTGAGTCTTCCCTGACTCTATTTACTNTCTGATTGTTTCTACATCAGTAATTCTTATCCCTAAAGTCATATCTTAATGGGATTTGGAAGTGNGCCATTTAGGAGGCATTTAGAACTAGAAGAGGCCATGAGGAAGGAGATTCCAGAGTGGCATCTGTGGCTTTAGAAGAAGAGGAAGAGAAATCAGAGCCAGCACATCCACTCTGTTG
>LZPO01017867.1:0-22660 GCA_001675575.1 Neotoma lepida | reverse complement strand
AATGGCGTGAATTATGTTAGCTCTGTTGCCGGATCGAGTCGTTTACTGATGTGTCTGACATTCCAAGTGGGAGATCTTCAGTAACCTAGCAAGGCTCAGGGCCAAGTCTTCATTTTTATTCCTTACAGGAAACAGAACCCGGGAGCATCTGAAAGAATGCCACTTTCTTTCCCCACCCAACCCCCGTCTTTGTGCAGCCTGCTTCTGAGACCCCTTGCTTTGAACTTGCTAACATCGCTTATGGGTGCAGAAACAAAACCCAGCGCAAGATGGGCAGTGAAGCCAGCGAGCAGTCCCGTTCTCCCCAAGCAAGGCCCCAGCAGCCCAAAGTTGCAGGGATAAAAACCCAGCAGGCTCTGACTTTTCTTGGGGGCGGGGGTGCACTGGACTTTTCGGGGCAGGGGGGAGGACTGCACTGGAGTCTGGCACCCAGCCCCAACCAACGGGAATGAACTGTGTGGTCCCGTTGTTTAATCCCCCGTGTTCTGCAGACTCATGACAGAAATAGTTCCTTTTGTTCTGAAAGAATGAAGAACAAACACAGGTACTAACTTTACCCCTCAGTNTTCAGAGGCTCCCTCTTGGTTAGCTGCTTCAGAGAGATTTAAGCTCTTGCTAGTGGCTTTTCAAGGGGCCGCAAGCTATTTAGATATTCTTGGCTTCCTATGTAAGAGCTTCCAACTCACCTCAGAGTTANTGAGTGACACACTTTCTCCCGCAGGGAGCCTTCCCTACAGTTATCGTGAAGAAAGACAATCATCCACAGAACCAGGTTTCTGCTTTTCCTCCCGAATCTTATTGTTATTTCCTGGGTCTCTTTCTGGTTGGAAGTAGCCAAGAAGTGTTCAGACAATCAAGTCTTCCACTCTGTTCTTTCATTTCCTCTTTTCAACACTAAGAATCTGCTAGAGACCCTTGATTTATTTGACCAGAAGACTAAAATAAAAAAAAAATGGGGCTGGTGGGTGAATGCGGTGTGTTTGTAGGAGATAAGGGGGCACAGGGGAAGGCACGCAAAGCCAGAGGCCATGGTAATTACTGCTAAGCAGCGAAGCATCAAAACACCTCTCCAATTACCGGCAACCTGGAGAGGAGAGTTATGTTGCGTCGAGCTTTTCATTTTAATCTAAATTGCTGGTTTTTTCCCNCTGATATGGCCATCGGTCAGAAAGAGTTGACCATCATTAAAACTGTTTGATTTGGATCCCTGTGGTGTTTGGTTAAGAGGGGAAATGCAAATTTGATGAAAGAATAAGGATGAATTTACATATCAGCCAGAGCTCACAGGAAGAGAGTAAACATTCTGTTTATCTCAAGTGTCGCTCTATGATTTCTGCAGAATATGAAACTGACCTTGGCCCAGTCATTGCAAAAGGCCTAAATGAAATATATGGTTGTCCAAATACGGCTTACTCAAGTAGAACTTGTCGGCAAACAGGGTTGGGGGCAGCGCTGTGAGAGCGCTGCCTTCTGATAAACTCCAAAATGAAACTCTGGAGGAAGAAAGGGGGGGGGAAATCCTCCCTCGTGGATTCCATGGAACTACTGTGAATTAAATAAATCTATCCAGCCAGTAATGTCAGGCTGCAGCTCTCTAAAAAAGAGAGAGAAACAAAGAGAAACACACACACACACACACACACACACACACACACACACACAGAGACAGACAGACAGGCAGGCAGGCAGGCAGGCAGAGACACACAGAGAGAATAGAAATGTCTTAAAAGCCAATCTTCTCATATTATGTCGAATGTTCTTTCACCAAACCTTTCCTTATCATCTGAAGATAAGACTAAGATGATCATTTGTTTGATTTCTAAAAACTAATTGATTCGAGGAACTCCAGCACTGCCTAGATAGTGCATACAGCACCAGGATAATTCCCTTTGCCTGTTTAAATCAACCACATTTGTATTTTCCACATCTTTAATTAGTTTTTTTTTTTCTGAAGCTAAGTCAACATTCATCACGATGGTGACAGAGCACCAGACTTTTGTCTGTTATGGATGGAGGCTTCTGAGTGTGCAGAAAAATACTTGAGGCACTCGTTGGCATGTGTAGGTATCTTCCTTGCATTTCTCACATCCAGAAGTTCCATATAGAGAAGGAAGATGGGAGGTGGGAAGGAACCATGATGCCATGATGTCATAAACACAGGAGAGGTGGTGGGGGCATATGTCTACAAGGTGCTTCAACTTGAGCAGAACATGCCATGAACTGAACGAAAGAAAAGCAAAACCCATCTGGCATAATATTCTTGTGGGACAATATTTGTTCACTTTAATCTGTAGCCTCCAAAACAATTACTTTTCAAATAAAGAGTGTCTCATGTCTATGCACACGTCTTTAGCAGAGGATCTCTGAAGGAACATCACATCTGAGGGCAGTGTGCCTCTCCTTGGAGGAAGACTCAAGAAGCTCACTCCTTCTCCAGTCAAGGCTATGCTTCTGGTTCTCAGGCTGAATGGATGGGAACACTAACATGGCAGACTCTTCACCATCAACAGAACTGGGCCCAGGGTTTCCAATGCTTTTTGAACAGAAATGGACATGCTCACTACAATGGAAAAAGAAACAAATAAGATAACAAAAACAACAAAAAAGCAGAGTGTGCTTGTGTGGAAGGGAGAGGATGAGAGAATAGAGCTGAAATTCATTCCTTTGATGTCCCATGTTCATGCACAGGTGGATGGAGAATTTTGTGCCCTGTGTTGTTTCTGGTCTGAAATGTCAGGAATGTCAGAAAATAGAGGCTTATGGCTGAGGAAAGAAAGGACTTTGCTCCCCCCACCCTAATGCCTCTGACGTTCCAAGTACGAGTTACAGACCTCTCAGCAAAATCCCTCACAGCACAAAGCATATCATGATTCCATGAATGACAAGAGCTAAGAAGGGACAGGAGGAATCATCACTAAAGGGCAGGGACCCAAGTATCTGCAGATGAGGACAGCAGAGTAGGACCTGGCAATGAGCACCTGCTTAAGTCCTGCACATCGCTCCCTCATGAACAGGAACTGCCTTCTGCTTNCTGAGCCTCATTAGGACTATATCCACACAATACTGAAAGTGCTGAACTACAAAGGGAAGATCAGTCTTTATGGTCGTTAGCTGATAGGTGGACAAATAGATGGAGCATAACCACGCAATACAATATTACTCAGCAATCAAAAGGAGCAGAATACTGAGTCAGATGACAACATGGGTGTCTCTTGGAATTATGAGGTGCAGAGAATGATGTCCGTCATGAAGGAAGGCCACATACTCTACTACTCCACTCACTTGAAATATTCAGAAATAGCAAATCAAGAAACCATAGGGTCCATCAGATTGAGTCTCAGAACCTCACTAGGAAAGAACAGAAGATAAAAGAAAGTCTTCTTTATAATAAGCAGTGGTCAAATTAAGTGAAGCCATCCTTCTGCACAAATTTAAGGAGAATCTTGGCAGGAGGAAAGAAAAGGAGTGCTCTATAGAAGACACTTCCCATCAGAGTCCCACTCTTGTCTGCTAGTACAAACTAGGGATTTTAATGTGTCTAATGCTGCTTGGTGGGTTTTATATAAATGAGGATATAATCGTGCCTGGTCCCCATTGGCTGGAGTTTTGTTTGTAGGTTTATGGTTCATTGGACAGTCTGGGTGCAGCATAGGACACCCAGTGACTGTTTATCTTGGCAATGAAACAGTAGCACAACCTGCAAGGCAACAGAGCACACTCTGTGACTTCACCATCAGCACAGGACAACCAAGTTCCACTGTGATCTAAGCTCAGTTAGCATCTCAGGGTTCACCTGAGTAGGAGCACTGAGGCCCAAGGGATGGTGATTTAGTACAAGATCCAGAGTCATTAGAAACATCTTCCTCTGTGGGCTCTTTACAAGTTCAAAATATCATATAGTTTTCCAAGCATCCAGCAAGATTCTTGATTGCGTGAATGATGTGGAGTCTCTCAGACACTCGCAGTGGGTTCAGTACCTGGGGATCACTGCACAAGTGCAATGTTCAAGGCAACACACTTTAGTCCAAAAGGAGCCAGTGCAGAGGGGTATGGTAAGGACAATGGAGGGGGTGCAAATTTAACCCCATACAGGCATGGGAAAGACTAAAACACTAGCCTCAGAAGGAGCCAGGGCTCAGTCACAGAGAGCCCTCACTGCAGAGATATCTCTTCACTAATGCTCAGAATTCTAGAGACTATGATAAAAAAATCATGATAATATCCCCACTTCACAGAGAATAGAAGTGAAGAANTTTTTAACATCAATTAATAAATGTTCAAAAGTAAATTCAAATACGACTCTGTATCATTCAAAGTCATACCTTGAATCTCTGTGCTATTCAGCTTTCTTGCTCCAAATAGTTCTATAGTGTTTAAAGTATACCAATAGATAGAAGCTTCAGCAAGGTAGGAAACTCAGTTTTTGACTTTCATAAAGAATAGAGTTGCAGTTATAATTATACGGCTAGCTCAATTATTTATATATTTTATCAAATTAGTTTTATTTATAAGCAACTTACGAACAAGGGGGAAGGGAGCAAGGACGGACACGAAAGCAATCCAGCGAGGAATTCTCTGGCTTCTAAGATCGCAGCGAATGGCTAGACGGTGAGCGGATGGTCCCAAAATGTTCCCCCGGGAAGGGAAGCAAGACACGAGACGAGAGAGCGCTCACGTAGCTGCCCCGATTTTTCAAGGGGCTCAGGTTTTTGGCCATGCCCTTAAAAGGGAGGTGCTGGCCACCTAGCTGAAGCCAAAATAGCCATCCACTACATAGAGTCATGCTTTGAGGGCAACAGGACCTTCTTACTTGTTGGAAATGTTCCTGTAGGGAGGTCACCTATTAGAACTATGGATAATTGACAACTGAATTTTACCCACCTAGTTAGTGTGGCATGGATTCTATGAACCAAACCAGAAGTCTGGATATCCTATGCATATCTGGTCACTGTGCAAGTCCATGGCTAAAAGCTGCTTCATAGTCACAGGCTTGGGACTTTGAATACTGATGGTGACAGTTTCTTTGAAGGTCTTAGTGAAGGGTTTTAAGGAGGAACAATTACTACTTGTATGTCCTAAGTTTCTCTTTGGGTCTTTAGAGGTACTGAATGTGCCCAGTAATCTTTCTAAGAATCCTCACAGAGATGGAGTCNGGGTGGGTATCCTGATGTCAGAGATGGGAAGATGAGCTATCATCATGAGGACCACTTCCTTGCTGGAAAGGGAGGGCTGACGCTAGGTATTGGGATGGAATGGAGTGAGGCTGAAGGCACTCTTTCAGAATTGTTATCAGCCCAGGGGACAGGTGAACTTAAATCCACATTTAAGAATCACAAATGTAAGAAGACAGATGAAGCTAAGAGAATTGAAAAGTTGACAAGAGGAATACCAAGGGGCACATAAAGCCAGACATTGAAGACCAATGTGAACAGCGTGCATATGTAAGCAGCTGGTGTATATGCAAGAGACTCTGCAGGTAGCAGGTGATCTCTTATGCTTCTGTGAGGACAAATGGGGAAGCGAATGGACTTCATGCCATTAGATTCTTGATGGTGCTTAGAAGGCACTTTCAGCAGACTGTTGATAGGGAAGGGGTCAGACTGTGGGAGAAGAGAATGGACAGAATCAGATTGATTGGTTATGGAAGAGCAGCTGCTGAAGGCAGAAATAATAGATAATGGTGGTTTTGAAAGGAACGCCATGCAGCTGTGGGTTGAAGGAGGGCAAAAGATGTTTTGGTGGGCAAGGGTGATTGGGATGGCATATAGATACCAATGATAAATCTGTTGTAAAAAGGAACCATGCCTTACATGCCCCATCATATCTAATGAGATCTGGGCTGGTTCTGATTGATCATGTTCCATAATGATTCTGATTGATCATGTTCCATAGTCTCAGTATAGGTAGTTAATCTAATAAATTCTTTAGAAGTGAACATCTTACTTTTAGCATTGAGGTTTGGAAGGGTGGCTTCACTCTTGCAGAACTGAGGAGTCTTTGCAAGATGCAAGGACACTCAAAAAAGGAGGGAGGAGGGAAGGGGGAGATGGCTCAGTCAGTAAAGTGTTTGCACACATGAGGACCCAAGTTTGATCCCCAGAACTTGCACAAACACAAGTGTCAAGCTGCAGAGATGGCTCAGCAGTCAAGAGGAAGCACTCTGTGTTCTATGTTCTTGCAGAAGATGGGTTCAGGTTCCAATAACCACATGGCGGCTCACAACCATCTGCAACTCTAGTTTTTGGGGACCCTATGCCCTCTTCCAGTTTCCATGGTCATCCACATCCACATACATACATGCAAACAGGCAAAACAGCCATATTCATAAATTAAAAAAAATAGTAATGAGAAAAAGTGATAGGCATGTCAGTGTACTGGTAATCCCAGCTCCAGGGAGAAGACGGAAAGATCCCTGGGACTTGTTGGTCAGTCAGTCTAGCCTAATTTGTGAATCCCAGGCCAATAAAAGATCCTGCCTCAAAGGAGGCGGGTGATATTTCCAAGGTTGACACCCAGGGTTGTCCTCTGCCATCAAGTACACACATTCACACATGTACATACTCTCATGCATACACTTGCACATGCAAGGGAGGAAAGCACACAAGCAGCTCATAAGGTGTGGTGCAGCTCGGCTTCAAGAAGTCTCACTTGTACAGTTCATTCTGCTGTACTACATGTCCCTGACACCTGGGAGAGTTTTGATTTTTCGTCTCAGTGTGGCTTGGAGACCCAGAAGCCAAGGCACATCCTGGAACCACACCCTATACCTCAAACTCTTCCTCCTGCTGTCTCTGAAGCATCCAGGAAGCTGTGGCTGAAATCACAGGTCATGCATCAAAGCGCTTTAATTAGCCTGGGACAATTGTTGGGTGTGGGGGCGGCAGCTGAAACTATTTGGCTATTATTAGTTCTTAAGAGAAGAAGTTTTGAGAAACAAAAAGTATAACATACTGTAACAGAAGAAAAGCATGGCCACAGGGTGACATTTTAAAGAAAGCATGACATGTTAGAACTGTCACATTGTCCCCTGATTTCAGAATCCTACATGTTTATTAAAGTGAACATTGAAGAGATGAAGAATGCACTTTCATTGTCTTAGTTATAATGTTCAATACTTAAAAGTAACCATTGATATGTCTTTCTTTAAATATGCACCTAAATTAACTTTATTTACATGGTAAGTTCAACACTCACCGTGTTGGATAAATATGTAAAAAGGCCTCCATTTGGGGAGAACTTCCCTTAGAGGATACATTGCCAATTGTTCCCAAGGTAAAAATGCAGTTTTCTGCTAATGGGATGTGCCTTCTTCACATTATGCCGGTCTCATGCACTCATACCACAATTTAAACTTTTTTACTCTGAGACAGCAAAACAATTTCTCTCCATTTTTTTTTCTTTTTCTCTTTCGTTCTTTTTCTTTTGTTTCTTTTTTTCTTTTTTTGGTAAAAGATATAATGTTACAGTGAATACCTTTTCCTCAATGCCTTGTTGTTATCCTTGGGATAATCCAATATTCTTACATTATGTATGTCCTGCTTAATTGAGAAATCATTTAAACATTTTGTTTTCAAGCCATTTATTTATTTGTTTGGTGTGTGTGTGAGTTCTGATGTATCATAATGCATATGTGGAAGTCAGAGAACAATCAGCAGAAGTCAGTTCCCTTCTACTTGTGAGTCTCAGGGATCAAATTCAGGTCAAAAGCCATGGTAACACGTGGCTTTACTCACTAAGCCATCTTGCTTACCCTTAATTTTCTCACTCCTCCCTCCCTCCCTCCCTCCTTCCCTTCCTTCCTTTTTTTTTCTTATTTTTTGAGATAGGCTTTCCCTAGGTAGTCCATACTCCTGACTCAGCCTCCCAAGGGCATAAGATCACAGTCACTATACCTAACTGAAAGTGCTTTGATTTATTTTCTTGTGTTGTTCTTCAGAGCTGGGAACTGAGCCCAGGGCCTTGCACAAGTTAGGCAAGCACTATGTCTCTGAGCTGCATCCTCAGCCATAGACCACATGTTTAAAACTCTTCTACTTATTTTCAAGATTCCTCTTCAGAATTGTTATTTCAATTTGCATTTCTGTGAACTGGGAAGAATGCTTATTTTCTGTACTTTTAAAATAAATGCTAGGCATATTCACTAAAAAGAAAACAGTGACCAATTTTAGATAATAAATATTGAGTGTATATCTATATATGCTCTACATGTATTATATGTATATAATAAATATGAGCATATAATATAAATGTAAATTTATAATAATAAATTATGATAAAAATAAATTTTCAATGTTGTAATTATTGAAACTTGCACTTGATTACAAATGAGGTTATAAATAGATTATGTGTTTTTATTACCCTTTTCTGTCTCTCTTCTTCAGTAGGATGTCTGTTTATATCTTTTGCCAAATTTTCTATTATCAATATAACTTTTTCATACACATTTATAAAAATCTATATAGTAGAGATATTGATCTTTTNTTTGCTCTATATTTTATGATATGTATGTAGATGACTGTGACCATTTTGAAATTTCATTGATTTATGTTTCATTAATTTATTTTTGGTCATGCTTAGTATAGAGTCTAGAACTCTATACATGCCAAACATTGGCCCTATCAGTGACCATACCTATCAACAAAAAAAATTAATATTCTTCTCACCCTCCCATCATAGAAACTTTTCTTTGTAACAGATGAAGACCATCACAGAAAGCAATAACCAATCAAAATACAGAGTTGTGGAGCCCAGTCCCAACTAGCACATCTACAGTACAATTGCTGCACTAAAGGCTGGGAAACATGGTGAAAAGGGGGAGATTCTAACAGCCAGAGGAACAGGGAGTTTGNTGTAAGACTGTGTCTCCTAGAAATGTCAGAAGGTACACCTATGAAGTCTTGCCAACTTGGCCACCTAAGCATGGCTTGAACAAGGATGATACCTATGGACCTGCTAACATAGAATAGGGGGAAGCTTAGGAGGCCTCAACCCTAGACAAAGAACTACAGGTAACTAAGGCTGAGAGTGGGAGAAATCATCTCCCCAGGGAAGAGAATATCAGTTTGTTATCCAACACCAAATGATCAGTNTCGAAAGCCCCTCAGGTGCCTGCCCTGAGGAGATTTTTCCCAGAGTACTGAAGAAGATGCTACATAAGTGGCAGAGATAGTAATCAGAGGGATATCAAATAAATCTCCTTACATGAAACTCTTTAGTCCACTCACTTTATTCTTCTGAGACAAAATTCTATCTACACAGCTTTAATTCCANTCTCATACTTAGCCCCTCTCTGTCCCTTCTCCTCCTGTCCTCTCATAGTTTATCTAAGTTCTTTCCATCTCATTCCCATCTTCATCTTCATTCTTCTCTCCATCCTTGTTCCTTCCTTTCCCCTCCCTGTGACCCATCTCCATACACCTACAATCAGCAGTACTCTGGCTCTGCTGCCTTCTGGTCTGGTGGGGTAAGCCTGCTCGAGCTAGCAAACCTGCATCATAGCTTGAATCACCTGATATGAAAAAGCCCTCTTGTTCTAAGTAAGTTGCTCAAGGGGAAGTCTGGAGGTGCCCCTTAGGCTGTGAGAGAAAGGGGTGTCTGACTTAATTTGCANAAGAAGCAAAGCTATGGACCTAATATCCTCCTGGCCTAGGCAGTGTTTCCGCATGGATATTTACCTTAATTCAGGAGACTAGCGAGTGGTCTGGAAAGTTTATTCTGTCTGCCATTTGTCCTTGGATGCTTTTGTCCAGAGCTGGCCCTGGCTTTGGATGCTTGCTAAAGGAGATAATTGCAGAAGGCAGACATCTGATTCTAATGCTAAAAAGAAGAAGCAGAAAGTCTGGAAGCAGGAAGCCTTGCCTGTGTGACTGTATCCAAATACCTTAATTGTATATGCCCAAGGAATGATCAATCCACACTGTTTAGAAGTTCTTAGGAAAAAGAATCATTTGGGGAAGCTATGATAGCTGATAGCACACATGAAATTCATAGCAGAAAACACCTGATACATTCAAAAAGCCAAATAACACCAATACCTTGGTTTCCTCTGGAAAGTCCTTGACCTTCCAGGCAATAGCTTTTGTCATAGTTAGCTGAATTCCTACTACATATTTCTACTCTCTGCAGCGGATCAGCCCTGAGAACATACACATTATACAACTGGTCTGGTGGGGTAAGCCTGCTCAAGCTAGCAAACCTGCATCATAGCTTGAATTATACATTCAAGTATATCAGTAACATTATACAAATGAGCATGAGCAGGTTGTACTTATGTATTTAGGAATATATATATGTATATTCATAAATAGATGTGTGTGTATGTATACATTTATATTTGTAACAACAAATAAAGTTAAAAAGGGTATTTATTTGAAAGAATGTGGGGAAGGGTACATGCAACGTTTTGGAGGGAGGAAAGGGAAGGGGGAAATAATGTAATTATAGCCTCAAAAATATAGAAAATATTTAAAAATTAATATTTTATGTAGTTATATATAATACACGGTGCTGGGCATACACTTAGTAAAGTGTCTTTGCTACTATAATTATACAACATTCTCCTATACTGAAACTGTGTATTCTTCTACCCTCTTCATATTGATTCTGTTACATAAAAATATTTCTTTAAATTTAAAAAAAATCAGCATTAAAAAAATCAGAANTTATCTAGAATGCATGTACATATTTGCATGATATTATATAAGGTTTAACATCTTGATTTCCACTATTTTCTTGAAAGCTGCTCTCATGACATACTGATCTATGTGCTGAACATTCTGAGTTTCTATTCTGTTGCATTAGTCTTTTTCATGATACCATCTATTAAAAGGATGGGTTGACTTTAATCAGTAGCAATCTTTAGAGCAGAAAAATGGCAAAATGGCAGCCATGAGCTTAGTGTGGCTGAGCAGTGGTGTCTGGGAACCAGTCCCAGAGGCTCCAGTTCTAATTTGAGCATCTGCCTGCCCCCACCTTGTTCAGCTGAGACACACTGTTTGGAATCTCTTGTAGTTTCAATGTGCTTCTTCACCCCAAAGCCTTAGATTCTGTGTGTCTAAATTAGACTCACTGGACTTCTTTTGCCAATCTCTCACCACTGTCCCAGAATCAGATAGATTAAATTCCATCAATCACCAAAGTCCCAACTCAAATGTTACTATATAATATAATAGTAACAAATGTTACTAATAATAATACTATATAATAAATTTTCCTTCCTAAGGCAGAGCAAGTGGGGCCTCAGAGGCTTGAACACTTAAAAATGAGCAGCGTTGCTTGAAATGGGGGAGGGGAGGGAAGAGTTCCATTTTCAACCCTAAGTAGTTATTTGGAAGACTCAACATGAAGCTGTCAGACCAGCTTAAAGAAAGACACGATTCAGAAAAACTAACTAACTAAAATAAAATAAAATAAAAAACTTGAGGTATCAGTAGCTATTTTTTTGGTCTCAGGAGGGAAAGCAGATTCCAGGATAAACCTTCATGGTGAAGGCACACACTACACCGGGCCATATCCCACACAAGATTCAGCTGCTAATGGACCTGGTGATTCATCACCTACTGAGCTATTTCAGGGGAAATGCTATGAATTCCAAAAATAAGTTATGGGCTGTTCTTGCAATAAAAAGCGTTGACATGAATACTTCTTCTGTGTTCATATTTGGATTAAAAAGCCCTCAGCCATGGAAAGCCAAGCTGGGAAAGAGAAGAAGAAATTCAGTAGCCACAGAACAGTGAGTCTGGGGAGCTGGGAGCTCTGATCTCATCCCACCTTGGAGGTCCTGTGGGTCTGGCTGGATCTGGGCTTCAGTGTGCATGTTTGAAAACTGTGCTGCCTGGATTATCTCTGTNCTATGGTCTCTTTCAATCAAAGTCCTGTGATTTGATGAAAGTCAGCATTGAATACATGGATGTCACGCGGGAGTGATGCTCACTGCACCTGTTCACCCAAGGCTTGGAAATCCTGTCATGTGAAGAGAAAAGTAGGTGGAGCTGAAGGAGGTTCCTTAGGCTGTAGAAAGGAGTGTGAGCTGTGTGAGGGCAGAGATGGACCTGCGTTATCTGTCCTCTTCAGCATCTGTAACCTCTCATGGAGCACCACCCACAGAATGTTTACTGAGTGGATGAATAGGTGTTCTCGAATAGTTGGGAAACAGCACAGGTGGTCCACACCAGGAGAGGAACAAGAAAGAAAATGTTTACCCCTGAGAAGACTATCAGAATCTTTTCTTGCTTTCACATGCTCAGTCAGTTTCAAGTCTTCCATCCCACCCTGGATAAAAGGAGACAGGACTCCTCCCACAGGCAGACCTCCAGGGGCCATGTTTGTCCACACAACGCAACACCCCCCTCTTTGTTTGTTCTGCCAGCAGGGTATGAGCCTGAAGGGCAGCACATCAAGGCCAACACATCTTCTCCAGTGGCTACATCCTGGTTAGGAAGGGCAGCTTCTCTCTATCCCCCACTATGAGGGACATGAGCTCTCTATGAACCAGGATGAGGTTCCCAGTGAGGGAGCTGAGGGCATTGTCCCTCCACCTCAGCTCAGCAGCAAACATTCAGTTTAGACAGGTGGCTTCTCCCAACCAGCAGAAGTTTTCTATTTCTTTTGCTGAAGGGCCACTCTCCTCCCAGCTGGGCTTTGGCCAGGAATGGGTGGTTGTGAGAGTGACAAAGAGGTGGGGACTGAGCAAGACACAAGCCCATTCATCAAAGTTGTCTTTTGATGAAATAGGATTATGCTGCCTTCGTTTGTCAAGAAATGGAAGCCGGAAGATTAGGGACAGGTGCACTGATCAAACATCCTCCAGGCTGGCCTGGGATCCCCATAGCCAAGGATCTGAACAGATAAGGAACCTGAGGAGATGACCCTGGCACCTCCTTCCAGCAACACACCCCATTGTGTGCTTTGAGCATTTTATGCCTCACATGTTAAGTGGGCAGATATCCTACCATGTCCATAAAGCTGAGCTGTCCAATCCTGCATTAATGTGTAGTGAGACTAGCAGTCAGCTCACCATTGCACCTAACTGCATAGGTTTTGCAAAAACCAGCAGTGTACAGCAGAAACTTCTGACGGCAAAAAAAGAAGAGGCCACTATTAGCTAGAATGCTGCACAGGTAGCAGTTTCCAGGAGTAAGACAGGCCATTTATTTCCCATCACAATAATCCAGGCATTTGTGACTGGCCCTGTTTACTGGATAGAAATGTCTCAACACGGGCATGCATCTCTACACTTGAAAATACTCACGTAGTAAATAGTGTCCTCTTTTCATTGTGGTCCGGGACTGTGCACCTCAGAACATGAGATAATTCCTATCAGTTCCTTCAGCATTCTGTTGTCGGGAGATGGAAGTAAATTAAGATAAAAATCTCTTGATTGTTGTCCCTTAAAAGGCTTCTATTTCCTGGTTGTGAAGTCAGTAACCAGCTGAGTTACTGAATGAGTTTCTGAATGAGTCAAGACTGAGCCTCTGTGGAGGTATAGGATACAAGCTTACTCCATTCAGATGTTTGGGTGTTTATGCCCACATAACAGCATCTCAACTTGTCCTATTCATAGCTGTCACTCTGTAATAAAAACAATGATTAAATGCAATCATACATATTAAATCTGCTACACCAACCAAGCCAACCATAAAAATTTTCCACCTTTGCAGGTTTCTAACCATGTTATCCCCACTTCCCTTGGGAAAGGGAGAGAGTTTTGATGAGAACCTTTTATATGGGAATATCAAGCCACAGGAAGCTAGCTCATATAGTAGAGGTCATCTCATAAAATCCAGGCAGAAGCCGGGGCAAGAATTCCTCAGCTGTAAATGCATTCTTATACAAACAAATTTTAGAATGCCTAAGAGAGGACTGTCTCAAACAAGGTGGAAAGGTGTGGGTAGACACCTCACACAGTTACACATGCACACACATACCAAACAAGCACACACACATATACTTGCATAACACACACACACACACACACACACACACACACACACACACACACACCCCACCTTTTACTCCTTTCTATTCTGCACATATATACTAGCCCTTCTGCTATGATTTGAAGCAGCACAAAGTATAACCACTCAAGCAACTCTAGAATCTGAATGAACCTCTTTGTAAATTACCCAGGGTCAGTTACTTAGTTATAGCAATGCAAAATAGACTAAAACAACTTGTAATGAGGCAGAGGCCTGCAGACAGTGAATTTCTGAGCAAGAGAATTGTACTCCAGGGTTTTCTGATGACTGGGTCTGTCCTGAGCTCCCTGCAGGGCATTCAGGTTTATAGGTAAGAGGAAAGAAGACCCAAGATGCAAGAAAATTCGCTCCTTGATGAACTGGATAGGTAAGGAGGAATTTTTTCCTAAAGGAGCCATTGTTTGGGTCTAGAGAGATGACTCAGCGGTTAAGAGCATTTACTGGCTTTGTGGAAGACTNGGGTTTATTTCTCAGGACCAAGTTGGCAGCTTACAACACCCTGTAACTTCAGTTCTAGGAGAACTAACATCCTCTCTTGACCTATAGTGTTATATATTGCATATAAACTCACACAGTCACACACACATACTTACATAAAACATAAATAAATGATTTTATTTTTTTAAAGAAGCCTTTGTTGTATGGTTTGCAGCTAGTTGTATTTTACTAAAAGAATGTAGTCCTAATTCATAGTTCCTGCATCAAGAGAGGTTCTGCCAACAGGTGAAGCTATAGTCTAATCTACCTTTTCCTCTCTCTAGTTGGTCAGCTGCTCAACCTTGCCATAATGATCCTTTGCAAATGTTAGGAAGCAAAGATGTGGAATTTCAAAAGAGAGCTTAAACATTGTGTGCTCTTTGCTATTTTTTACTCTATAAGTTTTTGAAATTTTGATGATATCACAGGTCACAGGAGATCATTATGGATTTGTAGAACAGGGTGAAGTGTGTCTAGAAACACACACAGAAATGTTGGCTTACATTTAGGCTTTAACCATAAAGTCTTATGTCTTCCAGATTCCTAATTTATTTCTCTGAATATTGAAATTCCTCCTTGAGCTTTGTTGGAATTAGCCCACAGTTTGCTATTACCACAAACTGACCTTCAGTGTCCTCTTTAGGAGTTATCAGGCTTCTCATTTAGAACATGTGGAGCTATGCTGACTATTCTTTTTTTATGAAAGAAGCATGAATATTTTTAACAAATGAATTAAGTATAGGAATATATAATTATTTAATTTTATACACAATGTACAGTGACTTCAGATATTTTTACATAAATATGTTTCAGTATCATTTGTTAAAAACATTTTTACACATTGAAAACCTGTGTGTTTTAAAGACCAGTAGGCCACATGTACATGGGTTTATTTTCAAATTTTACTATGAACGATGTGTCGTGCTCAATATTGATTATCACTTTGATCTAGAATCCCACCCAGGAGATAGTTTTCCCAACACGTTTGTGAGGATTATTTAGACTAGGTCAGCCTCTGAGCATGCCTATGAGGGGTTATCTAGATTCAGGTGACTACAGTGGGAGTGTGCACAGCACCACTTGATGGGCTGGAACACTAGGCTGCAGAAAGGACACAGCTTGCTGAACGTGAGCGTTCACTACTCTCTGTTTCCTGATGGTTGACACAACATGACCTGTGACCACCAACTGTGAGCTGAAGTAAACCTTTCCTTTAAGCTGCTTTTGTCAGGTATTTTGCTGTCTCAACAAAACAAATGACTAATGCACTATGTGCCCATGGTTTCTACTGTCACACTGTCCTCATTACTGTGTCTTACTAGTAACTCTTAAAGTCAGCTCCTATGTGTCTTTAAACTTTTTTTTTTAACTTCTAATTTTTTGGAGAATTTCAAACATAGGCACACCATTTCTAATCCTCCCTCCTCAGCTTATCCTGTGTCTCCCCACTCCCTATCAAGTTCATACATACATAAATCCATCCTAAAATCCTTTAGTATAACTCTTATGTACACGTACTCAGGGCTGACCACTCGGTATTCAGTGACCACCCATCAAGGGGTTCGTCCCTGGAACAGGTCNATTCTCACTTTCTCATGAGCCAATGAATGATCGCCTTTAGCTCTTCATCTAGGAAAGGGGCCTTTTGACATTTACCTCATCCATATTGTCATGTCAGCTGGTGTTAGCATTATGTGGGTCTTATTTAAGCAACTATATTGTTAAGATTTTTGTGGGTCAGCTTCCATGTCGTGTCTAGAAGGCACTATCTATAGCATAGCCCTAGTCCTTTGGCTCTTACGTACTTTCATCCCCCTCTTTCTCAATGTTTCTGGAGCCCTAGATGTAGAAGATACATCATAGATGTACAAATTGGGGTTGGACACACACACACACACACACCCCGCTCACTTATGCTCTGAATTTTGATCAATTGTGGATCTTTGTAGTGGTCTCTGTCTGCGGCAAACAGAAGCCTCTTTAATGAGGTGTGACAGCTGCACTTACCTGGGTATAAGGGTAAGTATTTAGAATACAGTTAGGAATTATATTGGCTTAGGAAAATGGCAGTGGTAGGTTCTCCCACAGGGTATATGACCTCTCCACCATGGGTATTTGGCTAGGTTAACAGTAACAGGTATGCATTTCCTCCTATTGAGCGTCCAATTAAACAGCTGCTGGTTACCCGCAAGATAAAAATACCGCTATTTCACCATTGGCGATATCTAGCAGGGCTGGTTATTGTTGTGGATCACAGGCTTTATAGCTGGGTGGGACTAATTAATGGCTTTTCTCCACTGGGAGCTTACATAGCACATTATGATACTTAGAGGCTGTGAGAGCTAGTCTTTGAGGAGGAGGCTCCCTTGTTAGTTACAGCTGGGTTCCTCGAGTGCTGTGTCTAAAATGTGTGGTTTCCTCATCAATAGTGTCTTACCTTAGAGTTTTGGGAGCAACCAAGGGCAATGGCAATAGCCTATATTGTTCTGGGAGTCTCTTGGATATCTCTGACCAATACTTGAAGGGAGGTTTCCATGCCTGACACTGGGTTTAATTTAATTTAATTTTTTTTAGATTGACTTATACTCTTAATAGTCCACTAATGCCTGTGTGGTGAGAACTAAAGGGAGCGGAAGAATATCCATTAAACATGAGTGAGGTAAAAAGTTTAAGTGGCTCTTTCTGACCCAGGAACACAGCATGCCCATAGAAGCAACTCCCATGAAAAATACAGTCTCGGTGAGTCAGTCGCCAGTTTCCCTTTCCCTTCTCTCAGTGTCAGATTGGGCAGCGCTAGTGTGTGCCAGGTATCAGCTCCAGCACAGCCCTCCCTCAGTCTGTCAAAGCATCCCATTGTTGTCCAAGGGAAGCTCATGATTCAGCAGGTGCTTGACGTGTGGTCTCTTAGGAAATACCTTCCAGGCTTCTGAACAGTTCACTGCCCACTGACCACATTCCCAGCTAACAAATGCTTCACACAAATGAGTGGCCATCTTAATCTGAGAGTAGCCAGGCTGGCTTGAGGCCTGGGACTCATGGTGAAATTCCTAGCTTGGATTGATCTTCAGCTTCAGGAAGTCTTGTATTTTCAGTGAAACACAGATGGTTTCCCAGCATTCTTTTCAAACTAGGGTACTGGATGGAAATAGGCCAAAAATGTCATCCATAGCCACAATGAAAAGCTGGCTTTTAGCCACTAATTATTTCCTCCTAATCACTCAAGTATAGCAAACCAGTCATAAAGCAAGAGCCTTTGGAGACCCATGTGTGTATATATCCATCTACTCACTAGCCAGTGTCTGACTGTATTAACAAGTCTCCTGAGCAAGGTCTGTACAAGATACTGGACACATGAAGGATGTAAGCACTGATCTTTTAGAACTCAGTACACTGGGAAGAATGGCATCTTTACCTGGTTAGTGTTCTATAGCAGTGCATTTCACACACAAATATAATGCCATTGAAGAAAGCTTGGGTACAAAGGAAGGATTGAATAGGCTCTCAAAGAAGGGCAGGACCATTGGAGCTAATGTTACATTTGCTTTTCCAACGTTTTAATGAATTTTATTATATGTATGATTTTATAGGAAACAAAGTAAGAGCGATGGTTATTATAACAAAGCAAGTTAACATATTTATCTTTTCACACAGCGATCCATTTGTGTCTGTGACAGGAGCAAGTAAACCTGCGTGACAAGAGCAGATGANAGCTACCAATTTAGAGAAAATCCCCAAAATAATACAAAATGTCTTCATGTTGTACATCAGAACTTTNGACTGGCTCACCCTACATACATGCATGTATGCATATATTCTCGTGTCCACCCCCACTCATCTGTCTACAGATATCTTGGCTTGTTTCCATATCTGACTTGCGAATACTATTGTTGCAAACATGGGAATTACATATATCCTTATGGGTTGGAGATTTCAACTCCCTTGGTTATATGGAAGAGGGATGGCTGGTCATGGGGCAGTTCTTTTCTGATGCCATTGGAGCCCCCACACTGTTTCCACAGGGGCTGCAGTGAAAGCCTTTTCCTTTGTCTATCTTCTCCCAAGTACTTAATATCTCTTGTGTTTGTTGGTTTGTTGTAATATCCATCCTAACCGGTATGACATTGGATTTAGGTTTCGTAGGGTGAATAGCAGTTTCTTGGGCAGAGAAGGGGACTAAGTCTACATCTGACATAACAAATCCAAGTCCCTGGCTGACCTGTCACTGACAGCTCTATCCTGGTAGCTTCTACAGTGGAGCCACTTAGACTCAACTATGGTTTTAGGCACCTTCTTGGACTCACTTCCTCCAGACAAGGAGTCTCTACAGTTGTACCCCAACCATACACTCCTCTGCCCTGCCTTTTGGTGGTAAGTCCTCTGTGTCTGAAGATTCCTGGCAATCAATCTTGGTTTACAATTAAATTAGTATTTTAAAATCTAGCTTGTGGGGTGTGTGTGCATGTGCTGTGTGTGTGTGTGTGTGTGTGTGTGTGTGTGTGTGTTTTGGGAAACAGAGGTTGTTGGCTAAGCCAACAGAAGAGGAAGGAGGGAATTGTTTTCAATCTTTGTATCAGTTACACAAAAGTAATTCTACTCCGATTCTTATGACTCACCTGTGAGTTTAAGTATCAACTATAATTGTGGGAAGTGACACAGACCTGAAACTATAGTATCTAGTTCACTTCTGCTGTTCACCCCCCTCTGCCTCTGTCTCTGTCTCTCTCCCTTTTTCTCTCTCCTCTTTCTGTGTCAGCTTCCAGTGGCACCACAAGTATGTCTCATTTTTGTATCACCTCGAGCTTCTGACTGCATGACCTGCCTCTGAACTCAAATAGGTCTTAGAGCTACAAGTTCCAGAACTGCAACCTGTTTGTGTCCCAAATCTGCCTTTTAGATGGGCAAATCATTGTCATTTTACAATGACATGCAGAGAAGGTTGGTAACAAACATTCATATGTCAGATGTCCATTTTCTATGTGGATCAGCTCAAATGTGTACCTGGGANACCTTGTTCTGATCTCATAAGGTAAGAGTAGAGGAACACCATCTGTGTAATGCACAGTGTAGACATCCATTGTCACTGGTGGAACCGTGTTGGTTAATCTTCACTGTCAGCCTGGCTTCAACTCAGAGACCAGTGAAGGGCACTGCTGGCTTTATCTGGGAGGGTATTTCCAGAGAGGATTCACTGAGGGTGGGAAGACCCATCAGAACTACCAGTGGCACCTCTGCATAAGTTAGGGACCTGTACAGACTCAAAAGTCAAAATCAGTCAGCCTGTTGACATTTCTTTCCTCTGCTTTGTTCACTATGAAATGAAAACCAACCCCAGTGATCAGATTGGTGACTACTCTGTCATCACAGAGCTTTTCTCCAGTGACTGATGGAAGCAGAGATCCACAGCCAGGCACCAGGCAGAGCTCCAGGAGTCCAGTTGGGGAGAGAGAAGAGGGATTCTATGAGCAAGTGCATCAAGATCATGATGGGGAAACCTGCAGAGATGACCAAACCAAACTAGTGGGAACACATGAAAGTTGGATCAATGGCTGTGGAGCCTGCATGGGGCTGAGCTTGGCCCTCTGCATGGCAAGACAGTTGTGTAGTTTGATCTGCTTTGGGGGCCCCTTGGCGGTGGGATCAGAATCAATCCCTGGTGCATGAGCAGGCTTTTTGGAGCCCACTACCTATGATGGGGCACCTCTCACAGCCTTGAGGCAGGGGGAGGGGCTTGGACTTGCTTCTACTGGATGTACCTCCTCATGGGAGGCCTTGCCTTCTTGTGGGGGGAGCAGGACGAGGGAAGAGAGGGATCTTTGATTGGTGTATAAAATGAAAGAAAAAATTTTCCTAATAAAAACAATGAAAAAAAATGAAATGAAAACCAGTCTTCATCACATGCTCTCTGCTATGAATCTGCGTCCAAAAGCATGGAGACACATGAATCTGTGCCCAAGGGCACAGGGTCACATAAACATGGACCAATCACTCTGAAACCTATGAGCCAAAATAAATCCTTCCCCTATTGGATTGTCTATGTCCTGTATACTGTCAGAGTGACAAGAAAGACAACTGAGGCCTGGTGAGATGGTTCAAAGAGGAAGGGTGCTTGCTGCCAGCCTGATGGGACTCATGTGGTAGAAGGGGAGAACCAACTCCCCAAGCTGTCCTCTGACCTCCACACATATACCATGACATGCACACATGCTCACACACATACCTGTTATAATAATATATAAATGTAAAGTTTTTAAAAAGAAAGGTAACTAATATATCACCATCTGATTGTATTACATGCAATTTACAAATTCCAATTTTTTAAAATGACATTCTCCCAGAGACTGAAACAAAAACATGTTCAGGTAACTGCTCTGGTTTGGTAACCTTTGTCTGTGCCTCACAGAGGCCCATGTCTTGGCAGCTTGGGCCCCAGTTTTGAGCCAAGAGGGCCAATCAATCTTGGACTTTCAGCTTCCAAAACTGTTAGTAAAATGAACCTCCTCTCTTTGTAATATACTCAGCCTGAGGAATTTGGTTACAGTCACAGCAAACAAGCTGATACAATCACTGTCAACCACCAGTGACTCTTAAAAGTAAGGGCATGCCATTAGTTTGAGATTTTATTCCCATTGTAGCATGTGGTAGTGGGGTGTGAAAATGTACAAATACTTTTCAGGAGACTGAAAAACTTATGGTGACTAGGTATTTTTATGACTAAAAGGTAGGACACATGATTTCATTCAATACCTGATGACAGAACAGAACACTGGAAATGGAGACTATTCTGAAATGACCACAGGTGTTAATGTAGATGGTGTCTGTCCCCAGAAACCTCTAAGATGATGTGACTGAGACTTTACACAAAAGAGCCCTTGTGTCTGCATTTGTTCCCTGCGCAAACTTCTGCTGATGATGGAGTTGGTAAATGCAGTGACTTTTAGGAAGCACCTACAGCAATGCATTTTGTGTAAAGTTCTGGATAATTTTCTTATAAGTTAATATTGCCTGATTGTGGAAGACTTCAACATAGGAATAAAATAAAATAAAAGGAAGGTGTGGGGGGGAAGGTAATGCAAGAACTACTTAACATTTTGGGAAAATAAGTCTCAAAGTTCAAAATATTTCTTTCCATTTTTAAATTAAAACACTTTGGCATTTTGTATTTTACCTTATAGTCTTTCATTTTTTTATTGTCACATAATAATTATACAAATTTATGGGTAGCATGTGATACACCCATTCATGTACACAATGTGTAATGATCAAATCAGGGTAATTAATGGGTGTTTTACCTCAAATGCTATCTGTTTCTTTACAGTTAAATGCAAATCAATGCCTGCATTAAAATTATAAAAACTCTAGAAAAAATTCTTAATTATTTTTGGTCATGTGGAGAAAAATAAATTTCTCAGACTCTACATAACATGATTAAGAAAAAAAGACCCTTCAGAAGGGAAATGCAGTGTTTGCTCTAAAATGTCCCAAGGTGAAGCCCTCCTGGCAAGTTTTTATTGCTGTGCCACAACCCTCCGTGAGAAGTGGAGTTCATAATGGAAATGCCGAAGCACCACCTTAATTATCAGATTGCCACCGGGCACCGGCATAATGAAGGAATTTCCTGATTTTTGCACAGCGAATACTAATTGACGCTGGAGGAGGAAGACCAAGTGGCCTCCCTGCAGTAAAATGGTGCCATCTAAAGGAGAGGAGAGCAAGCCACAGGGTGGCACTTGCAGAGGGTTCGGGTCAGCCTGCTCCAGCCCAAAGAAAGCATTTTGTGCTCCCAAGACAGCTTGGTCTGGTCCCAGGACAGCCTCCTTTACTTCTAGGCCAGGAAACTTTCAGCACTTGGCGTTTTGGACCCCAAACATACAATGGAATTCTGTTGCTAACAGAGCTGGTTGTCAGGTACAGTTGGGGTGGGGCTCTGAACCCCAGTTTCCTACAGTGGACACTTCGAAGCCGAAGTCTCCAGAGCCATGGTGGGAGCTATTGGTTGGGCATGTCTGAGAAGAGGGAGGAGAGAATGGGAAGGGGAGAGGGTGCGTCCAGAGAGGTTGAGCAGCAGCAGAATGGAACAAAAACACTCTCGCAGGGGTGGGAGGGGTAGGGGATGGGAGATTCTTTTGTGTGGATACCTTGCTTTGGACTGTGCAATGGAAAATCTAGCCTTCAGTCCCCACATTTGGGCACATAAGGAAAGCAAACAG
>LZPO01017865.1:38659-62290 GCA_001675575.1 Neotoma lepida | reverse complement strand
CTGATGCCATTACATAGTTAATTTCATATTTCATATTGGTGAGATCCTGTCATCTCATATTTCTTATCCTGATTTCACAATGACCAGGAAGTCATGAAGCTCTGCCCTCAGCAGTGACATGTACTGGTGGTAGCAAGTCGTGTAGCTTGTCTGACCTTCACATTGCCCACGGTAAATGAATGAGTTGGCCTTACAGTCTGGCATATCAGTCTTAAGGGTTTCACAAAGGGGAGTCTGCTCCAAGCACTTGGCATGCTAAGAATTCAAGTTCCTAAGCCAAGAGGGTGATCAGGAAGAGGTAGAAGAGACTAGGGAGTGGGGAATTGAGAAACCACATATGCATGGCTCTTCATGCCACTATTTGGGCTACTCTCAGTCATGATTTTTGTGGGAGAGTGTAATGTGTGAGCATGTGTTTGTGAATGTTGGCTAGCGATTAATGTCGAGTATCTCCCACGATCACTCTCCACCTGATTTTTTGAGACAGGGTCTCACTGAACCTGGAACTCACTAATTTGGCAAGACTAGCTAACCAGCAAGCTCCAAGGATCCACCTGCCTCTTCCTTCCCAGTGCTAGGATCCCAGGCATAAGCCACCACACCCAGCTCTTTACATGGGTGCTAGAGATCCAAATTCAGGTTTTTGTACTTGTGTGGCAAGCACTGCATTGAGCCATATCCCCAGCTGCTTCCATAAATACCCTTCTCTCGTTTTTTAATTCCAAGTCCTATTGAGTAAGGCATAGATGTTTTTGCATCTATCAGTGAGTCTGGGAATGAGTTAAAGAAATTGAAACACTGCCTTGGACTGTGGTCAATTTATTACTTTGAGCCCTCTTGGGAGAGTGTCAGCCTGCTTCCCTGGGCAACATCCTCAACAAGCTTTGTCTTCCTGTGTTGAAGTGTTGAAGTGTGTGTGCTCACACACAGCACCACTGATTATTTACAATGAAAGTGAAGCCTGTGATCTACATTACTAAGTGTTAACTATGCTTGCATTTCTCATGAATTAGAAGTCAAAGTATTCTTCATTACTAAAGGCCTATGCCAGTCACTAATGTCTACTGTTTTGGTTAAGTAAAGGGAAACACCCAGGAATACGTGACTTCTGAGCTCACTTTCCAGACTTTAAACTCTGAGTGAAAAACTTTTTGTTTTTCCATGAAGAAGGGAAACTGAATAGTCGGCTAGTAGATGTGAATGGTGATTCCTGAGCCTTCTGGTTATCCTGACCACTCACTCTTGTGTATTCAGTTTCACAAACGGATCCTGAGTGACAGCCACTTGCAGGGTACCAGGGTGGACATGTGCAGCTCACAGCTGAGAACTCTGACTGTGGTCACAGATGCTGTAGTACTCTTACAGATGGGACTACAAGGTCCCTTAGGGACAGTAGTGTTGTTTCCACCCTTTAGAGTCTTTCAGTATGGTCATTTTATTCCTGATTAGCAGCCTTGAGAAAATGATTGATTTCTATTGAATGATTCCTGTTGCTGCAACTAAGCTTCTGACAGGGGCAGTGCCCTCGTAGACATTTGTTTGGGGGCAGTCTTAGTGGTGCTCTTTCTGCCCATGACCAGCCCAGCAAGGCTCACTTCTGAAGTTCAAACTGGATTCCCTGCTGCCACCATCTGCCAGTGTCTGCTCAAAGCCTTTGTGCCAACTGTGAGGACTTACCTTTCCATGATAGTAATNNCAGGCTGACTGTTCACACGTGGAATATTGTAGACCGGGTGACTTTTTCTCAATGTGAGTCTCCAGGGTGGTAAAAATCTCTTAGGATTCATAGATCCTGCCCATAAAAACATGACTGTCTGCCAATTCTAACTGCCAAACTCTCAACATTTATTATAGTTTCCTCTCTGGCAATAATGGCTGGTCCTGATCGTGAGCTGCCACCACTCACCAGCTTTATGTAGCTGGCATTACACTGTAACACACATTACAACACAGAATGAGTAGTAGGCACAGCATGTACCTTCCAAGAGAAAAGAGTCCAGGAAAAATCTCTGTCCACTGCATTACATTTTCTGTCTTGTTTAAAATGAATTGAATCTTGCTCTGGAAAAATCTAGCTGTGTATCCTCACATTTGGCCAGTTCTCACATGACGATGCCATCTTGGAACCATTTCCTGTTTGGGTGTAGCCATGTAAAGCAGGCATTAGGTAGAGGCCTGTTCGACACCCGTAAGTTTTGCATGCTTTCAGTCACTTACATCTGGTGTGTAGAATCACCTGGAGCATGCAAATTTCAATGTCTACNCTTGGATTTCTGCTTCCCATTAAGTTGAAACCTCTAGGGTGTGTCTGATATACCACAAGTCTAGGAACCACCACTTGAGGCTGCAGTTCTGTTTTCCTTAAACACTCATTTTCCTGTGCATAAAGCTAGGCAGTCTTAATTCTGAACGTTGATGCCCAAATGTACTTCCACCATTCTAGTAATTTCTTTAAATGCAGCAGGTTTTCAGCAACACCAGCAACCCAGGTGATAGACATAGCTCAACATCTCCAAAAAGTCTTAGAGTAGTCGTAGAGACTGTGCTAGATACACATTTCCTAACACTCCTGAGACAAGACAACTGTCCAAAGAAGCAATATGGCAGGCTTTTAAAGGGGACAGAAGTGACTCATCTGGTTTCTAGGAGTTAAGTCAGGAATCACATTCAGTATAGTCCAAATTTGAGTTTCACCGTTATTGCAACTTCCTCAACTTAGCGTCCTAATAAGATTCATAAGTATAAATTCAGATGGAGAGGTTTTTTGGGTTTGTTGTTTTTGTTTTTTTAAGTGTTTATAAAAAGCATTTGAAAATATGTTCATATTCAAATGTTATTTTATATATGTGTATTATATATATATATGTATGTGTATATATGTTTGTATGTATACACACACACAAACTAAAGTATATAACTTTAAGTGTGGTCTTGGGCCAGTATTACTAAATAGGCCAAGTTTCTCCCCAATAAACAGCCTCTTGCAGCTGTAGATATTGGCACCAGCCCCATCCTCCATGGGGAGTCATTTTGCTGGGATCTATCAGGGAAATTCCCTTGTCTATTTCTGATCAGCTCCCCATGATAAGTGAAAGTGGATCAATGGTCCCTAGGAGAAACCCAGTTCTTAAGGACAGTGTCACAGCCTCACATCTCTAAAGGAAACATGCACCTTTAGACACCTTTACTTCTCAAAGCTTCGTAGCTCTTGATGTTTNCTCTCCATCTTTTTGAATGTGTCACTGATGCTTTGCAGCATCCATTATATCTCCCGTTCTTTCCTGTATGTATATGTAAGTAAATGTTAATCGTTAACAGGCCTTAATTTTGATAGAAAGATATTGCAAGTATTTTTTGTAAACATAAGTTTGTGCTTATCTGTTGGATTGAAGTCGTAAGTACTTAGTCATTTGTATAATTTGTTCAGTGTTGTGTAGATTAAATTAGAACTGTTGGCTCCAAGAATCTTGACTATTATAATTATCTTTGCATGGTACATTCACTACGGTGCCTAGAATGGTATGTTCAGGAATGCTACAAAATTGAATAACAGTGAAGCACATATAAAAACAATTCTAATGACACTGAATAGAGGGACTTAGGGGTGGCAAGAGGAAAGCAGATAGCATGCAATACTCAGGCTGGCTCAGAGCAGAGATCACAGAGGAGGAAGGACTGTAAAAATACATCTGCAGTAGAATTATAAAGGGTTTCTCCATGCAGGACAAGTACAGGTAAGCTTACATGGTTTTAAAAGAGGGCCAGCATTGTGGGAATAGCTCAGCAGTACAACATGAAGCCCTGGACTCAATGCTCAGCAACTAAAATAAACAAATTAAAAAGCAGGGGTGAGTCTGTTGATGGAGAGTGGAACTTCTTGTGCCCATGGTGCTGTTGCTCCCTGTAGGTGCTATGCCTCGCACAGAGCACCCAGGATGAATTCAGAAACAAAGACATGGCCTTTTAGGTGGCTAGTCACCCCTTTTCCTCATTCAGGAACTCATTCCCCTTCCCACTTTTATAGGAGAGTTAAAACCACCAGCTTCAAAAAGAGGATGCTTGCCAGGCATAGTAGGGCACACATTTAATCCCAGCACTNGGGAAGAGGAGGCAGGCAGATCTCGGAGTTCTGGGCCAGCCTGGTCTACATAGTGATCTCGAGGCCATCCAGGGCTACATAGTGAGAAGATGTCTCAAAAAGAAAAGAAGGTACTTAACCAAATTCGGAAAGGAAATCTCAATTGTTGACAAGTTTGAGGGTGCTTGAAGGCTGTGAGGTNGGTTTATCTTCAGGAGAATAGAAGTTGAGGTGATAACTGTTGTGCTCTGGCTGAATCCATCTGTAAGGGTACATTCTCAGAAAGTTTCATCAACATGAACCCAAAGGTGAGCTGAACAAGGAGGACACCAATGGATGTGCCAGACTGAACCGGGAAAAGCCCAGGAGGCCTCAACCCTACACAGAGAGCTACAGGCAACTAAGGGAAGCTGAGAGCAGGAGAGGTGGTCCTTCCCACAGCAATTGGTTGTCCAGTGCCAAACCGTCAGCCCTGAAAACATGCATACAAGTAACATTACACAGACTCAACAGGTTATAGTTAGGAATATATACAAATATGCAGTGACAATTTGTGGAAAAAAGAGGCATGAATTTGAAGGAGAGTGGAAAAGGGTATATGGGAGGGCTTAAAGGGAGGGACAAATGTTGTAATTATAATCTCAAAAAAAATTAAAAAGAAAAAAATGTTGCCTTATGTGCAGCACTGTGCTGTATCGTAAAGGATCCCCGGAAGTGTGTGACTTGGTTTTTCAACTGTTTGAACTGGTTTTCACATTAGTAGACTAATATCTACTAGTAGATATTAGTAGAGGATAATATCTACTTCCTATGACTTGGGTGAGGCTTGACATTTCAAGGAAAAGCAAAACAAACAAAGGCTTTATAAAATAAATGGCAACCATATCACTATAATTTGCTAACTCAGACTACCATGGCAGAACAATTAAAAGTGTAAATGTGCAAGTGTGTTTTCACAATTAAGGATAATTGTTCTTCGGCCCCTTTGTACATCTTTAGTTGGGAATGAGAGATGGGGCTGGACACAGGAAGGAAATGGAAACTGAAGTGGTGGTGACAAGAGCTAATTGGCTCTCTGANCAGGCTAGTGGCTCTGGTTTCTCTCTTACTGACATCTGAAAGTGTAGCCTTCTGCACATTTACAAGAAAATGGCAACTCTGCCGAGTGTGGCTTTGACTCAGTTTGTGAGACTTAGAGTCATAGCACATTACGTGGTTATGGGGAAGGGCCACAACCTAACACACCCAGAAAGAAGGCACCACAGTGGAGAGCTGTCTTGACTCCCTAGCTGCCCCCTCTCTAGACCATTGGCATCAGTAAGCTCTCACAGCCTGTGTTCTCATGCCATGCACCCTCTTAGTTTATGAGGTGTTCAATATAAAGCAACAGTGGAGCAGGTGTTTTTTTTAAGTGTGTGGATGTGTGTAGGTATGTGTGGATGTGTGTGTGCATGTAGAGACTAATGGACAGCATCAGGTCATTCCTCAGGCGCCATCCTTCTTTTGGGACAAGGTCTCGCTAGGACGTTAGGTTAAGCCAAGCCTCAGGAGCCGTCCTGTCTATCATGCCTCTCTGGTGCTGGGATTGCAGGTTCACACAAGCACCCCTGAATTTGGGGGTGTAAGTTCTGATGGCTGAACCCAGGTCCTCATGCTTTTCTANNAAGCACTTTATCTACTGAGTTGTTTCTCGAGTCTCTACTTTGAAAAATAAATAATTTTAAATTGATTTTTTTTTAAATTGTTATAAATGTTCCTGAAGTATATTTTTAAGAAAATTAAACACCAAACCTGAGACTATAGAGCCAGAGACGACCGTCATGTCACGGATACTGCTGGTAACATGGCCCTGTTGTGAGTGGACTGCACGCAAGTTATTCTAAAAGCTCAGCCTAAAGGCAGAAGTTGTTCCTGACCAAAAAGTTCCAGCAATGGTTAAAAATACCTTCTCAGCAGGCTCTTCCTGTACAGCATAGATCTCTTTAAACTTCTGATGAGACAAAAAATAAGATTATTTCTTTATTCAAGTTCATGCTTTCTGTGCTTTAATTATACTATGTAATTGGGGTAAATAAATTTTATTAGTTAGAATTTCCACCAACACAAGCAATGCTCTGCACCAAACAACCATGTTTNCCCAATAAGAAATGATAAGAAATATTGGAGAAGTCTAAATTTTTTTATCTTTTATGGATGTCAGTGTAATATAGTGACAGGTTTATCTTGAAAGCATTTTTCAGCAGTAATCTTTTTCTTAGACATTGAAACGTGCTCACACTTTATAAATATCCTTTAGCAAAACAATAGTCACCTAGATTGCAAACTTCCTTTTTTTATTGCCTTCCTTTCCTTTCTGTTCCTCATTTCCAGGCCCTGACTATATCAAACAAAGATTGCAGGAGGGGGTAGACGTTAAAGAAAATCCAGAAGAAAAGGTACCAGAAAAGCCACCATCACCAAAGGAATCCCCACATTTTTATCGCAAAGGCACGACACCCCCCAGGTCCCCTGAGGCAAGTCCCAAACAGAGCCACTCTCCCCAGCCTTCCTCCCCAAAGCCCATGAGGAAACAAAACCCCAGCTCAGGGGCAAGACTCAGTCAAGATAAAAGGAGCATGACTGAGGAGCAGGTGACAGCCATTGTCAATAAGCCCTTGATGTCAAAGGCTCCTTCAAAGGAACTCGGAGCAACTGTGCCCAAGTACTCTGGCCGCCACCATGTCCCCAACCCCAGCAACGGGGAACTGCACTCTCAGTATCACGGCTACTATGTGAAACTGAACACGCCCCAGCATCCTCCAGAAGAAGGGGAGGATGAGAGTGGAGCCAACCAGTCTTCCTCAGCATTGGTACACAGGCCTTCGCCTAACAAGTGGAGTCCCCCTCAATCTGTGACAAAACCAGTTGCCAAAGAAAGCAAAGCTGAGCCTAAAGCCAAGAAGTCTGAACTTGCTATACCAAAGAATCCAGCAAGCAGTGATTCCTGCCCTTCAGAAAAAGAAGCCAATTCAGTAAGTCTCGCAAGAGCCCTTCCCTTGGGTTTGTTCAAAGAGAGNTATGGGGTGGGNGGTTTTCCATCTTGACCANGCTGGGCTGACAAAGGTCCACTGGGTTGTTAGAGTAGAGCAGAACGTGTTTATAGCTCATGATAGGAAAGAGTTCCCTGGGCAGGAATCCTGAGCCTACTCAGCCCACCAACCGTAGACAGCTCAGATGGGGCTAAGGCCTGGCCAGCCCAGGAAGGTCTCACAGGTTAGCAAGCATTTATCAGCGCATCTTGGTGAAGTTCTTAATCACCTACTCAGTGGCTCCTAGAAGGGCAACATGGCCACTGCCCACAGCCAGCACTCTCTCCTTAGCAACTAGGAACTCTAAACCTTCTTTTGGCCTTTTACACAAAGGAACATCACTTGCAGCCATTTTAAGTTCTCATAAATATGCAGTCTATATTTTACTTAATGAGCCAGGCTGCGCAATAAGAATATCTTTCTTCCCAAATGAGAAACTTTTTACAACAACGTAATTACTTTATAACTCATCTTTGAGTGTGGATGTTCCCAGACTCAGCTGTCTGATAGGTACTAGCCATTGTTGATGTGTCTTGGACAGGTAAGATTTTTTTTTTAACCAATAAGATTTGTGTTATTGATAAGTGTCCACTACATGTTTCTTGGCAGGAGATTGATTCGGTGAGGACTATATGGAACTGGGATTTTTATCAAGTTCCGTAGAATTTATGAGATCTGAATTTGTGTTAGAATCTTTTTTTAAAGTGACTGGTTTAAAATAAATTGATATATTAGCTTGGTCCTATATGCCTCAAGGTGGTGAGGTTCACTGTGAAATACGCTAGGAGTAAGACACAGCCACTTGATGGGTACTAGCAGTTTCAGAAACATGTATATAAAGGTTTGAACTGGAATCCTGGCCAAGTAGATAGATTATAGACTAGNTATCAGTTTCTTAGTTTTGTTCCATTTATTCATAGGGTTAAACAATTAAAATTCACCTTTTGAATTAATTTATGTTAATTTTTGCTAATATATATATGCATATATAATGGTTATTTTTTTCATTCTTCACTTTTTCATTAGCTAAATATAAATTAATCAGCTCCAACTAGACTAATAACTTCCTGAGAGTCAACTTCTGTGGAAGTAAATGGCTTTTAAGACAGACCATCATAAGACATTTGAGTATTAGTGAGCATTTTTTTAAACTGTTTGAACAATGATACAGCTCATTATCTGTTATTCTAATTCTACCACTATTGACTCATTGCATGAAACAACTACTTCTCAGCTATTCAACATGAATATTTATGAAGAAGGCCTCATGGATATACCACTTGCCTGGTTAACAAGGGACAAATCTGAGCAGTGCCATTCCAACAATGTCACATTTTGCCTGCCCAGTAAGGCATTTAATTTCCCAAATTAAATGGAAGCATGTGCCCAGCATCCCCCTCATCAGTCGGTGAGAGGGGAAAAAAAATATTGCTATACCCTATAAACCTTTCTCTGTAGTGGTACTGTGTGTTTGTAAACTCACTACCACTGTATTTAGAAAAAGCATGGGTTTTACTGATGTGTAGAGTCTGCTGGTTCTTGAAGGAAGCCAAGCAACTTCCAACTCAAGGCCCACGGATCAAAACCCAAGCTACATATGTATGAGATGGCCTCAGCAGCCCTGTATCTCCCTTGAGCTTCAGACAGCCCTGTGAATGACCGTCCAGACCTGGAAGGCAGGATCGACTTGGCCACCGATGTGAAAATGCTGCCTTCCTAATAGCCTGTCGTTGCTAGTGCCAGCCCTCTTCCCTGGAGTTAGGAAATGACATGTCACTATTAGAGTAGTTAGTGAATGACCATTGAAACAGTGGAGTGCTGCCTACTCTCTGAGAAATCAAGAGCACNGTGCAAGTTCCGAGTTTATAATGAACAGTTTAAAATTCATAGAAATATCCACACAAATGCAGGCACGCAGAGGTTGCCCATAATAAATCAGCCGGTGCTCTGGGTGAGCAGCTGGGGAAATTGTTAGGTTCTTAATGCAGTAGTGAGTAGAGCAAATGCTCAAAGGGCATTATTATTATATTATCAATGACAGGCTGGTTGAAGTACAAATAGTTCATAAGTGGTTCAGTACATTCCATTTCTTCATGTTCACCCTGGATGTAGATCTAGAAACTGGACACAATCTTGTGGAACACAGACAAACACTAAGGGGAAATTAATTACTTAACAAACATAAGAGGGAGAAGGTAGACTCCTGCAGCCCTCCAGGAGAAAGTGATGGCCCCTACAGGGTCAACTTGAGCTGGATATCTGCTCATAGTTTGACACCCTCTGTTTTATTTTCCTAACTGCCTGAACGTTTCTTCTGATCCGTACTTAGCGTCTGCCCTGCTGCTGCTCCCTGTCACACCTGTCCCAGTCAGTCTGGGCAAACAGGACTAAGCTTTTCTTCATTTTGCTATTTTAAGCCACCACTGGCCACCACAGTCATATTTATGGGACTTCACCNTAAAGCTTTTCACCCAGTGGCCTGCCTGAAGTGTCTGAAGAAAACCTAAGTCACAGCTTGNGACCTGCCACTTAAACATAGAATTCCAGATTTTCATTTTCACCTGGCTGCTGCTACAGCCTCCCGTCACTGGTCTCCACTCATCTTCCCTGAGTCATCTTTTAAAATAGCTTCCTAAATGGAGCTACACTGGTAGGCTAAATATGCCCGGGTATTAGTGCATATACAGGATAAATACGTGTTTGTGTTCAGTAAGAAATACATATGTATGTATTTTTCATTCTGGATAAAGCATTCATTCATTATTCATTGACCAGATTACAAGTACAGTGAGATGTGGGCCAAACCTTTGAAGGAAGATAGTAAATAAGTTGCTGAATTCAACCCAAGATAATCTACAAACCCAGAATACTAATCAGTTCAAAAGAGTTCATGTAAATTCTCACAGCACCTTACCAGGGTTTATGAAATGAGAGTTAAGATTCACACAGAGCTTAAATTTGTTTTGTTTGTTTTTCCTTTTACTGGGACCAAGCCCAAGGCCTTTCTTGTACATGCNAGATAGGTGTTCTGCCACTGCATTACACACACAACCCTATCGTCAGTTTTTGATGTTGGTTTGAAAGGCACTCTAATTGTATTTGTCCTGGGTCCTCTTCAGACCCTGAACTCCATATAGTTTTGTTGTAACCCAATATGCTTTTATCCATCCTTCATGCACCCATTATCTTTGAGAGGAATTAAATCTATGAGCCCAAAATTGAAGCAATTCCAAATTGTCTGCACACTTAAGAATACAGTCTAATCAAAGCATATAGTAGCCATAACATTTCCATATTCTTTATGCTCCGATGGGATATTGAAAAATTATCCCTGGTATTTTGAGCTCTAAGAGTTTCTATGTCCTAAGCTTGCCCTGGTTGAGAAGTTGCATAGAATAGAACTCACCGTTTATTGCAACCAGCCTCACTNTGTAGCCCAGCCTAGCCTTGAACTGATGGCATTTCTCCTGTGTCAGTCTTCAGAGTGCGAAGATCACAAGCAGGAACCATCATGCCTGGCTCACCTATTAATTGAGTAGTTGGGAGTTAGTAAGATTTTGTTTCTCTGAGAATTACAGGCTATTAGATGAAAATGTTGCCTTAGAGAACTTCATTAGAAATTGTTTTTAAACTAAGGTCTGAGCTTTAGCGAGGTTAGAGGAAAGAGCCTAAGCACCCAAGTGAACGGACTGACATTTAATTCTCGCTCTAAAGAACNTTGATTCGTAAATAGTCTGTAAATATTCTAATACATTTATCCTCTTGAAGCCCTCTAGAATGGAACTAATAATCTCATGTGAAGAATAAATAAAAACTAAGTGATAATCTACTTAGAGATGCTTAGTCTACTGCCTGACATTTAAAACCTGTTTTTTCTAACATCTGCTTGGAGCTCAAGAAGTGCGGGGGCGGGGGGGGGGTCTTCTCGTGGTCCCTCCCTCACAAGGCCCTGTTTTCAGTCCCCACACCCCACTTTCCTAACCATTCATGTGTTCTTTAATGTAGTGATATCACCTGTTTTGTTCAACATCCAGACCACCAGTACCTAGAGAAGTGCTGGGAACTGTTGGGTCCTCCTTAAACACTGGCTGCATGGATGAACTGGACACCCCAGAGTCAGGCACTAGGGACATAGTGAGGACGAAGTCAAAACCCTTAATACTATGGAGTCTAGGTGGGAAGGTGACAGTGTAAGAACAGATGGCAATAAAATGTGACCCTGACCACCAGAGAGCTGTGGCCTGTGAACACAGGGTAGGGATGTCCTTCAGTCAGTGATAGGTGACCTAAGCTAAGGTCCGGCCTGGAAGATGAACACTGGACCAGACTTTTTTACTCTTCAATCCTGTCACCAGAGAAAGCACATTTGATGCCCCTGTCACCTTGTTTCAACACAAACTTATTTGGTACTCAGAGTATAACTGCTTCCTTTTGTGTAAACTTAATTAGAACAATTAATTTTGACTAGAGAGATGGCTCAGCAGTTAAGANCACATGCTGCTCTTGCAGAGGACCCAGGTTCAGTTTCTAGCACCCACATAGAAGCACAGAACCACTTCTAACACCAGTAGATCCAATGCCCCCTTCTGGTATCTACAGACCAAGCACACACATGGGCACATGTAAGTGGCACAGTGGTCCTTGTAGTCATAGATAAGTACTAGGGGACTCAGGAATGTTAAACACACAGGGTTGTCTCTTTAAATAGAGAGATGTCTAACCTGTTTTCTGCCCAGGAAGCTGAGTGGATGCGTTGACAGCCTGGTTATCTTTGCACTATCTTGTGTGGCTGAGACCGCACTGGATCCTCCCCCAGACCCTTATCCTGAGTCTTTCTTCTCAGTTAATCTGTTGAACCCATCTTTTATAGGAAACATCAGTTGTACAAAGAGTTTCAATGTGGTTAAGTCTTAAGTTTTGTTGTGCATACAAGATTGAGTTAATTATCACCAGGAAACTTTTTTCTAAATTGTACTATGTTTAAATATTCCGAAAATAAACTACTCAAGGTCAGACTCTTGAAGTTTGAACCAACACCGGCTACTGAATCGTGTTGAACCAGACTGCTTTCTTGCCTTTCACAGATCAACACCTGTAAGTCATGGTGTTTGCAGAGACCCCCAAAAACACATACATACATTCAGGCAAAATATTCATACACATAAAAATAAATTTTTCAAAAGCTAATTAATTTACTCACAACATAAAGGCAGTCTAGAACACTACTATTTAAGAATTATGCTATATTAATAATAATAGTAATAAAAATACGAAGATATTATATTTCTGATAAAGGCAGATTCTTCAGGTACCACTAGACATGGATAGCTAGGTCATATAAACTTAATTTAAATAAAAGCTTGGTGACCTTAGGTTAGCTGGTACTGATTCTAGCAATATTTACCGAGATAGGATTTTATCATTGGGTTAAATATATTTGATTCTACAGTGGTTTGATTCTGAGTCTAGAAACAAAAAGTTAGACCTGGAAAAATAACTTCTCATTTGTGGTTTTAAAGGAGGGAGTAGGACCCAGAAGGAGGCCCTAAAAAAAACAAGAGTTAAGAAAGCCTCACTGAGGGCTGTGCCTGTAACTCATTTGGTAGAGTATCTCCCTAGCATGCACAAAGCTCTGTGTTCAGTCCCCAGCACCACATAAACCAGGCATGGTGATATACACCTGTATCCCACCCAGCACAGGAGGATCTTAAATTCAAGTTCAGCCTCAGCTACATAATGAGTTCAAGACCAGTCTAGGATACACAAGACCTATAAAAGTGAAAACACCTCTCTAAGTATTTTCCTGAATTTTTTCTTGGAAGAATAAATTCTTCCAATTTTATTCTTATTTTCTAACTGCCTCGATGAGGGACTGCCCTTCTCTTCTGAATCTGCCACACCCTAAGGACAACTCTGCATCTGAGTCCCACGAGCTCCCAACTCCTTTCCAGTGACCTTTCCCAAATGAAGCCACCAATTGTGGGAGATGAATAGAGTAAGTTATTGCAGAGAAAGACATTTTTGAGATGGAGTCTCATTATGTAACCTTGCTAGTCTAGAACTCACTCTGTAGATCAGACTGACTTCGAACTCACAGACCACTCCCTGCCTCTGCCTCCAGAGTGCGAAGATTAAANGTGTGTGCCACCACACCCAGCTTGAAAACATTTTTTAACTTAATTCGAATCTAGATTAATTTTAAGTGGAAGTTGAGCAGTGACTCCATCTAAATGCAGCATTTAGTTTTTAGCTCATACCTGTTGGAAGGGCTGTTATGTCTCATGCCTTGGTTTCTTCCGCCATGTTTGCCATGTTGGTAAGCTTGTATTTCTGGTAATTGATCCTGGTCATGGGTTTGTGTAAAGCAGCCCTACTAACATGGAAACATTGTGCTTGTTTTGTTCTGTTTTCTCCTTCAGGGCCCTAATTCCGTCATGATTGTCCTGGTCATGCTGTTGAATATCGGGTTGGCCATTCTTTTTGTTCACTTTCTGACTTGATTGAAATTAGGAAAGGTAAGCATAGCCTTAATTTCTATACAAAATTACAGTAACGTTGTTTCCTCCGATTCCAATTTACATTTTTTTAAACAATGGCATTGTCTTTTACATTAATGTTGGCTGTGCCTGCATGTGACTCAGTATGGTTATTTAATGCTATAATTGTTTTGACCCTTCAGTGAAGTCATGACAACTAGTGGAGTTAGCCCACAATTCTGCCATGGTGTCCTCAGCCCTTTAAACGGCACACCCCAGTCAGACTCAGGCAAGGAGGCTTGGAATTGGGATGGGATCACGAGAGAGATGAAACTTGGAAAATTCAGCCAGAGGAACTGTTCAGGTCCCCCAGGAATGCTTTGTGTCTTTTGGGGCCCTCTGGGAGCTGAAGCACACAGCCATATTGGAGAGCAAAGCTTAATAATGATTCTTTTTTAAAATCTGCTGAAGCAGCCTCATCCGGCGAAGTTCTTGGCACTGGCTACTCCATCTGTCCTAGCAGAGTGTGACTAAACTGGAAATGTATGGACCTGCAGTTTTGTTTTTTTGTTTTTTTTTTTTTTTTTTTTTTTTGTTTGTTTTTGATGGAAGTCAACAGCTGCCTTACTATTTTACCATCTGACGTTTGTAGTAGGGAGCTGGGGAGAGACGACTGCCCAAGGAATGCGGTCTGAGGATTGTGTTGCGGTGGGCGTGGTTCCAACCTTCACTCCTATCTCATTAGAAGAAGTAGGTAGCAGCGTCCCTCAGCAGTCTTCTGCAGTGACCTGCTGCTTTAACATCTCCTGGAATGTTCTGGGAGGGCACGTTTCATTGCTTATGCACGACTCTGCTCACTTTTGCTGTTTGTTTAAATATGGTGTATAGTCATCTTCTACCTGCAGTCCTGGCTGGATGAAAACACACAGTTTGCATCTCAAGGAAAAGCAGCAACAAAAGACTAGTTAAAAAGGAAAAATATAGTGTTTATTTTAATAGCAATACATCATTTTCATGTTGTTTATTCTTTCTAAACCAATAAAAGGCTATTTATCTTTAAAATGTAGTGATCTGAAGGTACTATACCTTCCAAAGAAATAATTTAATTTTAAATATTTTTAACATCACTGAGGTGAGTTGTTGATGCACTTAGGAGGTGCTTAATTTCAAAAGCTGAAAGACAACAGAATGCTAAGAAGTGTAGTCAAAATGTTGCATGGATTGCAGTCATCAGTGGTTAAGGGTTCGGTTTCATTGCTGACGTACATTACAACCAAATAAAATGTTGTCAGTGGCTATGTTAATTCCCATGAAAGTTAAGCAAGAGCCTATTAATAGCCACCCTTCTCTTCTCCACCCCGCCCCTCCCCACCCTCAAATATTGGTTGAATGCATTCAGGTAGATGGTGAAGAAGCTTCGTTAGGTCGCTGCTCCTCAATTCTCTGCCTTCCACATTTTTCAAAGTTGTTTTGTAATCTTTTAAATTTTAAAAGACATAGACGGTTTTGTTTTAAATATTTGTCTTTTGCTGTCTGTTTTGTTCTGACTTTGATTTTTTTTTCTATTATCTAATTTACTCAGAAGCATGCTTACCTAGAGAAACTATATGATCTTTATAAAAAAATAATTATTTAAAAAGAAATCAGGGGAGGAAAGGTATGTCTGAGTCTCTCAAGGGTGTTACCTTGTGGAGGGAGAACTCTTCCTGGATGTTAGCCATGATGTCATGGCATCAGCCGAGTCTCTCACCCCCGAGCTGCCTCTTCAGTGTGGAAGAAACAGTGTGTGTAACTCCAGGTCAGCACAGGTGTGGACTGCATGCTTCGTCACTTGCAGGGTAGTGACCCAGTGGCGGTTTTTTTGCACAAGTGCAATACAGTAAGTCTCCTGGGTGTGACCAAGACAGATTAAATAAGGCAGAAAGAGAGCAAATGAAATAAAATTATAACTTGTATATTTATTTTTTACATTTTGCTTTGACTTTTAAATTTAGAAAGTCCATTTTTACTCAAGAACAAACTGAGTCCCTNTGTCATTCTCCACATTCTCCCTGCTCCTTCCGACCCCTGTAGCTCCGTATGCTGGGAAGGTGATTGTTTTTTTTAAAGAAAATAGAATATTTAATCTTATTAAGTGTTTATTTAAATGTGTAATGCTTTGAAAAGAATGGGCAACAGAGAACTAAAGGATGTTTATAAAGTGAGCATGTTGGCTCCATTTATAAATATATATATGATTTATAAGCTTTTTTAAAACAAAGCTCAAATTGTGGGTATTTTTCTAAAATGTGCACAGCTGTATTTTCCATGAAGGATCTTTCTAATAGGTTGTTATACTGTACTCTACATTTTGGACAGCACATGAAGTCTGCCAATGTACTTAATAAAACATGACTTTGTTTATTTCAAGTTTCTTGCTGTGAAAAAGAACTCCCTACCAGTGAGTTCCTTAATTTATAATCCTTGAAACCAAAATGTATAATGTACAGTTTCCACAACTGTAACTGCTCTAATAAAAATGTTGGTTATTAATAAAGTTGGTGGTGTCTTTCCTTTATGAGTAAATTATTGTCTAAAGTATGTGGATTGATGCTGATGATGGTGTTGCAAGAGAGACCTCAGCTGGAGAGGTGGCTTAACAGGTCAAGGCGCTTGTTGCCAAGCCTAACGATGCCAGTTCAATCCCCAGGGCCCACATGGCAGAAGAAGAGAACAGAATCCTGAAAGTTGTCCTCTGACCTTCATACATATACCATGGCATGTGTGTGTTCACACACATGTGCACACAAATAAAGAGATTTAATGAAAAATTATAAAAAACGTGCTGAAAAGTTAACAATAGAAGGGGGATAAAATGCCCAGCACAGCAGTGGGGCAGAAGAGAAGGTAGGCACACTTCTCCACTCTACTTGTCTTTTAAACTGGGACCTTTTCTTTTTCTTTTTTTCCTTTTATTGAAAATAGATTTTTTTTCTCACATATATATCCTGATTATGGTTTCCCCTCCCTCTGCTCCTCCCAGTTCCTCTTCTCTCCCCTCCCATCCGGATCCACTGCCTTTCCGTCTCTCATTAGAAAAGAACAGGCTTCTAAGAGATAACATAAAACAAAAGCTGTCCATCGATGTTGGATAGGACAAACCAACAGAAGGAAAAGATCCCAAGAAAAGGAACAAAAATCAGACACCCACTTGTTCACACATTCAGGAATCCCATAAAAACACTGAACTGGAAGCCATAGTATGTGCACAGAGGACCTGATGCAGACCTGTGCAGGCCCTGTGCGTGCTGCTTAAGTCTGTGAGTTCATATGTGCTTTGTTCATGTTGATGGAGAAGACCTTGTCTTCTTGGTGTTTTCCATCCCCTCTGGCTCTTAAGCTCCTTCTGCCTCCCCTTCTGCAGGGTTCTCTGAGCTCTGAGGGGGAAGGATTTGATGGAGACATCCCATTTAGAGTTGAACGTTCCAAAGTCTCTTACTCTCTACATAATGTCTGGCCGTGAGTCTCTGTATTTATTCCCATCTGTTGCAGGAGGAAGCATCTTTGATGATGACTGAACAAGAAATTAATCTATGAATGTAGCAGAATATCAGTAGGAGTCATTGTATCACTATAGGGATTTTGGGGGGTTTTGTTTTTGTTTTTTGTTTTTTTAGACCATTAGTGTTTGGATTTACCCTAGGTTGCTGGGCTATCTAGTCTCTGGTTCTTGGTTACCCAAGCAGTGTCAGGTATGGGTTCCATCTCATGGAGTGGGCCTTGAGTCAANTCAGTTGTTGGTTNGTTACTTCCACAGTCTTTGTGCCACCATTGCATATCTTGCAGACAGGACACCATTGTAGATTAAAGGATTTATGGCTGGCTTGGTATTTATGTTTTGTTTTTGGTAGCATGCAGAGTATGCTCCTATAGCAGGGACACTAGAACATAGGGTTGAAGGCTCTATGTAGGCACCAACTTGACTTCTCTGTGTTCAATGAGTTGTATGGGTGTTGTTTTCAGCAACNGGGTCTTGCTGTCAGTTTGTAAGAGAAACTTAATGTCTTAACAACAGCCTGGGTTGTTTGGGAGTTCCCATGGGACCATTTGGCCAACAACTCAATTAGAGGTAATTCATTTCCAGTACTGGAAACTTTATTTGGTGACAAAAGATGACCATTTGTGGCTCTCTCCCCCATTATTTGGCAATTTCATTTAGATTGCCTTCTCATATGTACATATTTTAGGAAGTTTCTACTGTATTAAGTTTCCATATTACCCTTCAAATGCCCCTAAATTTTAGCTGCTTCTACCTGTGTTCCTTTCCACAACCCCTCCCCGCTCCCTACTTGATCCCTCTGTTCTCACCCCATCCATCCATAATTATAATTATAGATTATCTTTTCTATTTCCCTTTCCTAACAAGATCTGTCTGTATTCTCTAGTCTTTATAACTACACTCTGTGGCTCTATAAATTATTGCTTGGTTGTCATTCACTTAACAGCTAATATCCACATGTAAGTGAATACACACCATATTTGTCCTTCTGGGTCTGGGATACCTCACTCAGGATGATTTCTCTCTAGTTCCATCCANTTGCCTGCAAATTTCATGGTGTCATTCTTTTAACGGCAGAGTAATACTACATTCTGTAAATGTACCACGTTTTCTTTATCTCTATCTTCTGTTGAGGAACATCAAGGCCATANCTAATCTTTGGCCATCATGTATAGAGCAGCAATGAACATGGTAGAGAAAATGTCCCTGTGATAAGATAAAGCATCCCTTGGGCCCATCCCCAAGAGTGGCGTAGATAGATCCCNAGGTAGATAAATTCCCATCTTCCTGAGGAACTGTCACACTGGTTTCCATAGTGGCTGTCTCAGGCAAACTCNGTAAAAAATGTCAAGAATATGAGCATTCAATAAAATTTGTGATGTTGTTTTCTCCAGGAAAAGCAATGAAGTCATATTTCCGGGCTGTGTATGTTATATCCTTATCATTTATGGCACACAGTAGGAAGAAAATAATCAAATACAGGTTTCACCATCCTGTGCACTAAAGGCAAACACAATAGGAGGAGAAGCCAAAAGTCTTTTAATGTTCTCATTTTCTATGGCTGTTTGGATAACTGCATCTAACTAATACAGCAAGTGCCTAATGGGCGCAGAGCTCCTTCTAAAGTTGGTAAAAAGGCAAGACCAAAGAACTATCAATGGCATTTTAAAAGCAGCTTTGGCTCCTATAATCCCAGCACCCAGGGGACTAAAGTAGGATGATAGAAACTCCAGAGCCAGCCTGAGCTACATAGTAAGATCATCTATTAAAATATCTTTCTTTTAAATAAGTAAATGTAGCTTGATATCAAATGATTGGATCACATAAAAAGTTACTAGGGGCTTGAAACATTAAAATCTTTCAGTCATATAACAGTATACACATATCACTTGTCTCACTAAACACATTTTGCATTATGATATGGCCACAAGCCTATAGGGGCCAAGGAGAAGAATGTGGGTTTGAATGAGAATGACTACCATAGACTAATGTATTTGAATACTTGGTCAACAGTTGGTGGAACTGTTTGGGAAGCATTAGGAGGTGTGGCCTTGTTAGAGGAGAGGGTGTGTCANTAGGGATGGACTTGGAGGTTTCAGAAGCCCACAAACTCTCAGTCTCTTTTTCTGTATCATGTGTGTGGATCAAGATGTGCACTCTTAGCTACTGGCTCAGTGCCATGCCTGTCTGCCTATTGCACACCATGATGGTCATGGACTCTAACCCTGTGAAACTGTAAGCACAAAATAAACTTTCTTCTATAAGTTACCTTGGTCATGGTGTCTTATCATAGTAATAGAAAAGTACTACGACAATCTGATTTGTCATGAAGCGTATGGTGTAAAGGATTTAGCGTAATGTTTCATTCCTTGGTGTGCATGATGCTTTCCTCACTATTTTCTTACTTTGTGGTTTGATTTTCTTCTATTAAAATTTCTGTGCAATGAAATAATNTTCCCCTGTTTTTGGATAATCCTGTCTATTGCTTTCTTTAGAAATCAGTGTTACTAATCTCAAATATCCTAGCATAGCATGCATTGGAGTTTCTATTGGTTTGTCCAGACTATTACCAATCCACCTCTTTTTGTGTTGACATTCTAAAGAATACTTGTTACCAAGGAAGCACTCCAACCTTCTTGATACCCCTCCCAGCATTTCAGGAATTTTAACCCTGCTGTGTGTGTGTTCAGTACAAACCTGCAGAATCTGAGCTCTGTATTATACCTAACCATAGTGTCTTATGTGTCTTCCCAAGCCAGCTGCATGCTTCCACATACAACTCACCAATGTGCTTTGACAAACAGGTCAGANCAAGAGCATATTACTTTGAATACAGAAGTATAAGTAGAGGAGGTTGGGTAGGGGAGATTACTCAGTGGGTAAAATGTTTGCCACAAGAGCATAAGGACCTGNATTCAGAACCCCTGGACCCGCACAGAAGCTAGGACGGGAGANATGTTTGTAACCTAGCTGGGAATGGAGACAGCCAGGCAGGTCCCAGGGGCTCACTGGCCATCCAATCTAGCCAAAATGCAGAGTTGAGTNCTGGGTTCAGTAAGAGAACTTGTCTCAAAAAATAAGATGAAGCTGGAAGACACCTAATGATGACATCTGACCTCCATGTGCACACACATGGGCATGTGCACCTGCACACACACACATACTTACACCACACACAGATGGAAGGGAGGGAAGGAGGAGGAAGAAAGGCAGGTCATGTGTTCGGACATGCTGGCATCCTGTTTCTCAGATGCCAAGNGTTCGGTTCCCTTCAAGTCTTCTCCTAACACCAGGTTCTCCACCCACCTACCCACCCCCGCCAAGCTTGTGTCCATTTTAGAGGATTTGTGGGAATTATTTTGGTGTCTATGAAATGGGAACCTGAATGGGTTTTTTTGCAATCAAAACATAATTTTAGTTAATTCCCTTGCACAGAGAAAACTCAACATATAGTAGTTCTCATTTCAACAAATACCTTTTTGTTTTTAGCAATTTTTACTTTGTCATCAAGTATTTATTACATATTTAATTCATGCATTTCTACCAGCCCACGGTTATTAAGCATCAGATCCTGCCCAAAGAAATGCCCTCTGCATATGGAATNCTCAGTAGTTCATATAAATAAATGGGTTTCTTCTCAAAAGCAAGTGGCAGATTTTAAAATGGGTGGTCATCAGAAAGTATGTTTGTGCCTCTTGATGCATCTCATGAGAGGCTTAGGAATGTTCNATAATGCCGAAGACTCATCTGACTGAATACACCTACTCAATATCTGTTGCACAAACTGAATGATAAAAAGATCCAGTTAAGGTATATGAGGAAAGAGCTTGACAAAGGTCTGCCTACTGATGATGCTCGGTTATGGGAAGGAACTGGTGCACAGGGCCTCAAGATTATCACTGATATGCAGTATTAANGTATTAACGAGCCTAGTTATTAGACTTAATTGCCCGTAGTTAAGAACACAGGCAAATGGCTGTGGCTTTAAATTAAAAAACAGGATCCATTTAATGAGGAATAATAGTGTGGACAAAATAGGATGTTGGATCATTTAGTACTGTGTGGTGTAGCAAACATTCATTTATAACTTTTACCANCAAGTATATAAGGAACAGAAAATGGTTGAAAGGCCATATCCATAGCTTAGTNTNGACACCAGAGAGCTTATCTCAGGTCCAGCCTTTGCCACACCCTTGTGTTTGTCTTTGATAAGTAACAGGAAACAATTCTGCTTCAAACTTGTTTACTATTTTAAAGAAATCCTGACAGAAGAAAATCTACTGACACTTTAACTTTTAGACCATTAAAACACACAAAGACCTTTTTTTTTTCTTTCACCATCTCTCATATTACATTGGATATAAGAGTGAAAACACTCTTAAGTGATTTGCAAATTTTAATAAGCGTTGGAACTGCCTGAAGGTGGAAATATTTTGCTCCACCTTTTACTGGCGTAGTTTCTAAAGAGCAAGTCTGAGAACTTTCTTACCTTCCCTTTTGTTTTTTATTTTGTATTGTTTACTTTGTTTTGTAGCGGTACTGGGGATTGAACCCAGGGTCTCACACATGCTAGGCAAGTGTGCTACCATGAGCTGTCTCTAGTCCTCTGTTTTGAGACAGAACCTCATTATATTGTGCAACTAGCCCTGAGCTCACCCTGTAGCCAGGGCAGGCATGGTTTTGTGATCCTCCTACCTCAACCTTCAGATTGCTATTAGCCAATCACCAAGCCTGGTTGAGAAATCTGCATTTCTAACAGTCCCCTGGGTGGTGTGGGTACTCTGGTTCAGTGGTTCTCAACCTTCCCGTTGCTGCGAGCCTTTAATACAGTTCCTCGTGTTGTGATGACCCCAACCATAGAATTATTTTTGTTGCTACTTCATAACTGTAATTTTGCTGCTGTTATGAATCATAATGTAAATATTTTTGGAGATAGAGGTTTGCCAAAGGGGTCATAACCCAAAGGTTGAGAACCACTGCTTTGGCACATCACATGAGAGTACACNTTACAGTGGTTGGTAAGGCTGTTCTCCATAGGATTCCTATGTTTAATAAAAGTGCACAGTNTCAGTGAGCACCTGCATTCATGGACCTCTGCTTAACTACATAAATGATACAAGAAGAGGAAAGACTGAAAAGCAGACACACATAATAACATATTGCTCAATGCTTACAGTAACTTAATGAGCTAATAACTTTCTCCTGCTTGCAAATAATGACACCAAGGCCCAGAAGATAGACAGGACTGCTTTATAAAACACAACTGATAAGTTACAGACCCAACACTCCTAGCAAGGTACCCAAGTTTCACATCCNGGGTGTATCTTACTCTCTGTCTCAGGCAGCATGGATTCTGTTCTCTGGTCACCAAATGGTTAAAAATGTGAGGCACAGTTGGAGCCCTACTGACTGCCATCAGCCAGGCNAAGCAGAAAATGTTGATGTTGATGCAACATAACACTGACATCTGAGGTTGACAGTGGTGTATCTTCTGTTTGTACATGAAGAAGTCATTCTCAAATACATGTAGTAGTTTTTCTATAGACATTTCTCTCAAACCAGATAGGATGTTGGACCTCATCCTTTTAAGATTTGTACACTCAGATCTTTTGCTTTTATCAGACAGTTCTCACATTCCCCAGCCTACATACAACTCCCTCTGTCCATCTGTGTAGATTTTATCCCTTGCTTTTGACTGTTTTTTTTTTAAAGAAACAAAACAAAACATTATTAATGACGACTGGTGCCGGCATGTACAAATTCCGTCACATCCTGCTGACTTCCCTCAGTGACCACCAGCCTAGAAAAGGAAGCTACATTGTCAGAGAAAGGCAGACACGGACAGGAAGCAAGTCTGCTTTTGAGAAAACATCCTGATCCTTATTTTTGTCCACAGATGTGTGTAGGACTTAGGAAGTCAATCCTTCAAAGAGCAAAGACAAGTTCCCGATCTTCGTTAGAGCATTCTCTCTCAGTCCTGAGATTTTTTTTTTCCACAGTCAAATGATATCGGCCATATACAGAAAAGAAAATGCATGCGGTCCATAAACATGAAAAGGTGCCCATTATGACTAGTGGCCACAGAAATGCAAATGCTATTAAAATTTAGTGCTTGCCGCATTGATTATAGTCATAGCTGAAAAAGAAAAGGCTCTAAGGAGAGCTGGAGCTGGAACTCACATCTCTACTGCACAGTGTCTGGAAGCTTTCCTTGGTCACTGCAAGCTGTGGCGAATCGCTTCCCTAGAGACCCCTGACCACTTTACCCTGTTGGCCCTCACTCTGTGAAGCAATAGTCTGGTTTTCTATCTCTTCCCAAGGCTGCATTCCTAACAGGCAGAGGCTGTCCCATATGCCCCATTGTCTCCAACAATGCTACACACATACAGCATTAATTAGCTGATGAATGCATTAATAAAACAACCCAGCCCTTAGATATTCCAGCTACTGCAAAGTAGCCATTTTCCATAA
>LZPO01017865.1:26951-38384 GCA_001675575.1 Neotoma lepida | reverse complement strand
CCCATGGAGAGTCCCCAGAGCCTGGTACATTCAGTTGAGGCAGGTCCAAGACCCTCCTCCCTGTGCCAAGGCTGTGTCAGGTGTCCTACCATAGGTTACTGGGCTCCAAAAATCCAGCTCATGCACCAGGGACGGATCCTGATCCCATTGCCTGGGGGCCCCCAAACAGTTCAAGCTAAACCACTGTCTCTAGTATCCAGAGGGCCCAGTCCAGCACCATGGGGGCTCCACTGCTATTGGTCCACCATTCATGCCTTTCCACTAGTTTGACTGGCCGGCTCAGTACATTTTCCCATCATGATCTCCATGTCCCTTGCTCATATAATNTTTCCTCTCTCAGAACAATTGGACTCCTGGAGCTTGGTTCCACTTTTCAAAGCTTGTGGCTGGGTGCTTTTGTACAATTGGTTTGGTAAGCAACTTGTTCCTATACCTAAGAAGGCTAGCAGACNGTCTGCAGTGGCTGCAATAATGGTTTCTCAGCACCGTGAAAAGACATCACATTAAAATGGTTAGACAGCATAATGAATGCTGGGAGTTTATTCCAGAGGTGAGAGATCCTGATTCCTTATTTACTTCACAGTGGCCGCGGTGGGGTGGAGAGGAATAGGCAGACTAAAGTGACATGGGGGAGAATTCAATCAGTGATGAGTGACCCGATGTGGAGAGTAGGGGAAAAGAAAGATTCACAAGAGCGGCATCTGGGTTTCTGGCTTGAGCAGCTGAACTTGCTGGTGCCCTTAACTACAGGGAGGAGGAGAGGAGGAGCAGGTGTCCTCCAGTGAACCGTACACAGTGAAGTCAGCTTTAGACAGCGACCTGAGGTGGCTGTGGGACATGCCAACTAGGTGGAATGCCATTGGCTGTCCAAGTCCACTGTTCAAGGGGACACTCTGGAATCCAGACATGGATTGGATGTAGCATGAAAACATGTATTTAAGTGCTATTATCTCTTCTTCTTGTTGCAAATTATTCAACACACTCCCTTGGTGAGGCTTTGCCTACATTATTATGGTGGCACAGACTTGCGTCAATTTTAACTCTTTTCAAGTTGTAGCTCTGAACCACTGAGGATTTTCATGCTGTTCCCAGCTCTCACCATCATCCAGCTCCAGTGGATTTTTTGAGCTTGTTTTCATTGCCTCTTTTGTGTTTTATTTTGTTGTTTGTTTGAGACAGAGTCTCACTTTGTATCTCTGCCTGTCCTAGAACTCACTGTGTAGACCAAGCTGGACTCAAAAACTCACAGAGATCTGCATTGCATGCCTCTGTCTCTGAAGTGCTGTGGTAAAGGCATGTGCCACCATGGCCAGCCTTATGGCTTTNCTTAACAAAGAAAGATCTATAGTACTTATTGTCGGCTTTTATTACTATAGAAATGTTTGGAATTATGATAATAACCTATTTTAATCACTGAAGCTGACATCACTAGTCACAAATGCATAATTTTTTTAATTCATTTTGTGATAAGGAATCTGAATATGAATACTGTGGATGGCTGTGAATGTTTAGCTTGCACTGAATTGTGAAGAATTGAGAAGTTTTCTTGATCAGGAGGAACATGGGCCTCCAAGGAGCATCTGCTCATCTCCATGCCCAGGCCCCTTCCTGCTCCAGGTGGACTGGGTAGTCTCCTTCCTCTGCTCCAGGTGGACTGGGTAGTCTTCTTCCTCTGCTCCAGGTGGACTGGGTAGTCTTCTTCCTCCACGCTCAGCTTCCCACGCAGCTGAGCCTACTGCTGAAGGTAACAACAGTTTAATCTTGAAGTCCACCGTACTTTTCGATTGTCATCTACTTAGAGAGATCCTCTAACTTAACTTCTCCAAATCAAAAAAGGAAAGGTAGAGGAAGGAGGTGGAAAAAGAGAATCCAATCTCCTTCAGGCCATGGGAAACCAAAAAGATCAGAACTTCCTCTTCTCAAGTGGCCTTCCAGGTCTTACCCTCTAGAAAACAGCCCTCTCTTCATGTGCTTGCAGAAGTCCACTGATCTACAGAGAGTACCACTGGAAAGTTGNTAGAATCTCACTGCTTAAAAAATACCTCCCTATGGTAGAACCACCACTGGGTAATCCTGGTCCTCTTTAGTAGGGAACTTGGTTTCACAGCCTTTTAATCCAAGGGTCATGACCGGGTCTAATTCTGGCCAACTCAGTTGGGTCTTCTGGAAAACATTTTGTTTCTCTGATGAAAGAAAGATGGCTATCAGAGAACCCAACCATGCTAAACCATTCTCGTGTTAATTCTCTCTGTCTCCCTCTCCTTCTTTACCTTTGCCCTCTTCCTCTCCCATCTTGAATGTAGATGTGATGCCTTATGCTATGGTAGTTTTCNTGCAACCAAGATGCAACAGAGGAAACAAGTATAAAACCAAAACCCAAGAAGACTGGGGAAGGAGAAAGTTGGAAAAGCCTGGATCTTTTAATTCCAGTGTGGAACTTTTCGTGCTAAGCAAATAATGTGTACTATGGTCTAATCCCCATTTTAAAAATCTTAGCTGTTGTTAAAACAGAAAGGAAAAACAAGGATTATCAGTCATATTCATGCTTGTCATTTGCACCTAACTGAAAAATAGTTTGGAACTGTCTACAGCCTAACTCTCATCTGTGCTTCAAAGAGCTATTCTAAAACACAGACGACCCTGAATAGACACCACACCAATCTGACCCCTCCCTGAGCCCTCCCCGACAGCCTAACTAGAGATGCAGGCCCAGCTACTCCTACAACTCCTACAGCTGAGTGTAGTAACCACACTCAGTGACGTTAATACCCTTCCCCAAGTACTGGCTTTAAGCTGGCCTATCATATATAAATGATTTGTGATGATTGACATTTAATTCATTCATTGCAATGAATAACTTATGAAACAGCCATCAACATTCCAGTTTTTACTAATTAAAAAACAAGTCAGACAGCGTTGGGTGGCTTACATACCCAATGGCACCTACACAGGCTGTAGCAAGCAACACAGCTGGAATCCGAAAGCAGATTCTATTTTTGAAGGCTATCTCCTAGGATTTGTGAGAATTGGCTTCCAGTTTAACAGTATTACCAGCCACTAAACCTCCAGGCAGAAACCACTGTTCCCTCCGCACACTCGGCCCCTGGCGTCTCCCATGGGCCCCTCTTTTCCATTTCCATCGCTCCTACCCTAGCTTAGCTTGTTCGTTGGGGGATATCTGACACACCGAAACTGACGTCCTTGTCTGCTTCCTACCTGCTCNAGTCATGCAAGTACCAGAATTTGCCAGAGCCCAAAGTTAAGTCTTTCAAAAATTGAACCCTGAGCCAGCACTTATTCAAAGATGTGCACTGGCTTCTTTGCTGCCCGTGGTTAGAAGAAACTGGAAACTGACCCCCACATCTGACTTTTTGATACAAGGTGCTTGGTGCCTAAAGAATGGTCACCCTGCCATGGGTGTCAGCCCCTCTGCTGAGTCTTGCCTTTTCAACTGGCCAGCACTTGGCCCTAGGGACTCTGCCAGAGCAACTCAGAGGAGACCTTGATCAGTCTGAAAGCTCACAGGAAACTTGAGAGCAGTCTGCTCAGCCACAGGCAGCCAGGCAGCCCTCAGGAACTGTCAGCATGCATCCTGTCCCTCATGCACAAGAGTGCTCCATGGCGTCCCTGAGTTCAAGGGGCTGCTCAACTCACAGGAGACCCCTGCAGATTGAGTGCCCCACTGTTGTGGCTTTCTGTGGACACGGGCTCAGGTTGCTGTGCTTCAGACTAAGATAGCGCTTCCAATGGAGAGACTCAGCTCTGCAGAGTCATTTCATACTCAGAAATCGGCCTGAAGATTAACTGTTCTCACATAATTCAAACTACAGAAAATAAATCCCAAAGGAATGATCACTCTGAGAAGCTGGCCTTCTGGTTCTGCACCTCCTCCATCCTTTTAGCTAAGAGGTGTTTCACCCCCTTGGCATGCCCTACTTAAACCTGTTCACTGTGCTTTGATTTAACTCATATATGAATGTTTCACCATAGTAACCATTTTCCCATACAAAAAGATTTCATAACATCATCATGGATATACCATAAATACAAATTTTAAAAGACTATATAGAAAATAATCATGTATATGAATAAAATTTCATATTTATAAGTGATATTTTCATATATGTCATAAGTGGGCACAGGTGCAAGGCCCTGGATTCCATCCCAATCAGTGAGAAAAAAGGAAGAAAGTAGGCATAGATTTAAGATTGAGACCACTGAAGTGTCTTTCTTGGGCTCTGATTCTCCTTCCTCTCAACATAGCTCCTCCTCAGTCCTCCTGACTCTCCTTTCCTATACTTCCTCTTGCTCCCTCTTCTCCTCATCCAGTGGGTTGCCACAAGGGCATTCAGAACATAGAGCATATGGCAACCTCTACTCCATTGCAATCTCACATTCTGCACACACACACTATACACACACGCACATACACACACACACACACACACACACACACACACCCCACACTCTCAGCTCTTGCCCACCTGCCATAAAGGCACATTCCCCTTCCAAACAAGAATGTTAAAAGATAGACAGAAGATAAGGAACATAAGCCTCAGATTCTATGAGAACACTAGTGGGCTCTTGGGTTTCCTTCAGCCCTCTATATTCATTTCAACCCTCTTATCATATAGCACCTGGGGTGGGCTGGACTACACAGATTCAGCTTCAGTCCAGTGATAGAAATGAATATCCAGCTATCTCCAGCTGAGATCTGTATACCGCTTCCTGAGGCAGATGCACCTGAGACATCTACTATGGATAGATCTTGGGCTGGCACCCAACGAAAAGATGGGACAGAGGCANAAGTAGGGCAGGGTGGCCCATGATGCAGTTCCAGTAGGAAAATCAGTAAGACTCCATGGGGAACTTGAGCCCCTAGAGAGCCTTCAGGGTGAGCTCAAGCTGGGAGAGAGCCCAGGTTTGTGAATAGTCCTGGGCACTGTCAGCCTAGGGATGGACCCTGTCAGTCANTGTGGGTAGAAAGAGGTGCCACCCTGGGTGAGGCTAGTCTCTCAGCTGAGGTCATCTCCAGAGAGCTGGTAGCACACTCCACAGCCAGGAAATAAGTCCTTCATTAGGCAACTACAGTTCCCTCTCTGATTATTCTCCTCAGCTAAATCCACTCCATCTGGGAGGCCCCACACCACTTCCACTCAGAGAACTGCACCTCCCTGGAGCCTCTCTTCCTTCTGAACCCTGTGGCCCTTCTGCTCTGAGGTCCAGTTTCTGACACTAACCAAAGCCAACGGCACACTCCCTGGAATCAGAACAGGCATTGTTAATAACACTATCTCCCACCCCTACCTTGACTCCAAGCAGCTGTGTGGTGGGAAAGGAAGAGAGTGAACTCTGGACTTAAATCCCACGGGAAGCCTTACTTTCTGGGGCAGCTTGGACATGCTGTTTAAACTCTTCCAGCTCCAAATACCTCAACTGAAAAATGAAGACACTACCCATGCCTCTCTGGTTTGCTTATTTGGACAGCCAGCATACCTGCACCAAGATGGCACAATGTCCAATAGCTCTTGGCTATATTATCCCTACTCCTCAGTAGCCCATTAAATCTTCATTGCCATTACAGATGGTCACATAGCTGAGAGGAATGCAAGAGGCCCCAAGATCTGGCTACACCTGATGCCAAAGTCTGGGACTTGATGCTTCTCTACCCATGGAAGGAAACCACTTTTCATCAGCACCCCCATAACATGTCAGAGCCTTCCTCCCCGTCCCCCACTGACAGCATCCTCGTCTCTCCGCTGAAACAGGAGCTCCCTGACCGTGGGCCCCTGACCGCCATTTAGAATCCATGCCTCCTCCTATACACAGAGGCTTCGTACTTATACCTCCTAGGAGACCCTGGCTCACCCTCCTTTGTACCATGTCTACTTATTCATGTCTCTCTTCCTCAATATTGTAAACTTCCTGAGAAAACGGATGGCCTGGCTCATCATCCCCCTCATAGTACTCAGCATTAGGGATATTTTTATATAAGGTAAGTATGTAAATGCTTCTGTTGAATGGAATTTCTTCAAAATAAAAAAGAAGGACATAGTTCTCTGGTTTCCTCAGAAAGCCCTTTCAAAGCTCTAATTTTACCTCTTTATGAATCCTCAGGATTGTTTTGCTAAAGTTCCTTCTTGTTGATGGAAGGAGCTCTGTTTGAAAGAGCCACCTGGGTCAGACATCCTGTTTGGGTTTGACTCTTCATAATTTTGTGTCCATAGTAGCCACATATCAGAGTGGCTAGCCAGTCATTGGACTGAGGCTCACAGAAACAGCTTGCCTAGTAGGGTCCTGGGGATCGCCAGATGAAACTAATGCAGGCCACAATTCTCCAGCTTCATCTCCTCGAGGAAAGCTCAGCATCTGCCTTGGGCCTCAAGGAAAGACAAGATCTCTCCTTTTCCTTCTGGTCCCTCATCAGTCCCTTCCTGCCAGAAGCCAGGGAGATCTGATGCCTGCTCTCCTTAGAGATCCTGAAAGTCATGGCTGAAATGCCCTCCTGAAGCCCCAACAGCTCCCCAGAGAATGAGCAGCAAGGAGGTAGTCAATGTGCTGATTTCTCAGAACAAAGCTGCTTAGGAGGGTGGATTTGAGTTAGCTCATCTCCTGGAAGGAACACTATGCTAGATGCTATGGGAAACATAAAAGCAACTCCCCTCTCATCAGATAACTAAGACCCTACTGAAGGAGACAAATAGTCCTGATTCTGGCTCCTGTCACAGGATGAGGCTCATGTGCACAGCAAATGTTAAAATAAAAAGCAGCAATGAGTGCTTGCTGGCCCATCATCTGAACAATCCCAGTGACCAGTGTGCTAGTGACACGTGCAATTGCACTGTCTATAGCCACAAGCATCTAGAGATCAGATCACTGTTTCTCAGTCCCAGAGAACAGATTCTTAGTGCCACGAGCCATAGCTGCCTTAAGGCAAAGCTGCACTTGGTGGTGTCTTGGTTTCAGGCCAGTGTTGGCAGACAAAGGCAAGCATGCCAATTATCTGCATTTCCTAGTTTAACAAGCAGTGTCTCCTCCTTCTGAGACATCTGCTGGTCCCCTTGTAATATTTTCACTAGGGGAACCATTAGGAAAGCAAATTCTTTTGCATCTATCAGGAGCTGGAGAGTGTTGCAGCCCAGGTAGGAACCCACACTCAAGCAGGCAATAAGAATACACTGGACAGGAAGTCAAGATTCCTATGCTCTCTCTGGCCAGCAATAGGCTGGTCTGATACAAATTTATAAGCATGTTAGAAAGAAAAGATGGACAGAAGGAGGCAAGCAAAAGGGAAAAAGGGAAAGATAGGCATCGGAATCATGAATATGCTATCAATACAGCAAGAAACAATTTAAGTGGAAAGATTGGGGCACAGCTGCAGGATGCTTGCCTCATGTGTAAGGACCTGGCTTCAAGCTCTAGAGTTTAAAAAAAAAAAGGGAGAACTTGAATTGGACTTTGAAAGAGAATATTTAACCCTCTTTGAAACCTGTCTTAGTTAGGGTTTCTATTGTTGTAAAGAGACACCATGACCACAGCAACTCTTATAAAGGAAAGCATTTAGTTGGGGCTTGCTTATAGTTTCAGAGGCTTAGTCCATTATCAGCATAGTGGAGAGCATGGCAGCAGGCATACAGGCAGACATGGTGCTGGAAAAGGAACTGAGAGTTCTATCTCAGATCAGAAGGCAGCAGGAAGAGAGACACTGGGACCAGCTTGGGCCTTTGACACCCCAAAGTTCACCCCCAGTGACACACTTCCTCCAACAAGGCCACACCTACTCCATCAAGGCCACACCTCCTAATCCCTCTCAAATAGTGCCACTCCCTGATGACCAAGCATTCAGATATATGAGCTTATGGGGGCCATTCTTATTCAAACCACCACAAAGCCTTTCAGAACTTTGAGCCTGGTCAAAGGTAACTGAAAACATGGTAGAGGTTTGCAAACCATATTTAAACCCCTAACCGAATGCATCACCTTCATGTACCACAGAAGACACATCCCTGCACCTCCAGCTCCCCAAGTCTAGTATCTGGGACATCTCCTTTTCACTGTCCAGATGTAGTAAATCTCCTTTCCCATTAATTCTGCTTTCCTAAATATTCTTTGTTTGCTCTTGTTAGTGTGCACCCAGGGCTATGTGTCCCAACCGTTCTCTGAATCAACTTTCTCATTTAGTTTCCATGAGCTATGGCCGAATTGACGCTGTCATTCATCTATATGACAGCAAAGCCTCTCTGAACAAGGGCTACTCAGCTTCCCTGATTGCTGCCATGTAACTATGACAATTTCCTGGACTAATATTTCTAAGGTTAGCACCTGTATTTCACAAGGGTGTAGTGGGCTCCCCGACTCTCTGCACATGGTCTGTCATCCACCTGTGTCGTCCACCTGTGTCGTCCACCTGGAGTGTTTTTCCTCTCTTTCCATCACCACTCTTGCCCACCCAACAAACTTCACTTTCAATCAGTTATTGTCATTGTCCAAATGGTCCCTTGGCCTCCTCAACCTGAATTAAGTACCCAGATTAGTTACTTTTCTGTTGTTGTGATAAAACATCATGACCAAAAGCAACAGGGAAGAAAGGGTATATTTTGGCTTATGGTTTCAAAAGGATAAGTCCATCGTGGTGGGGCAGGCATGGCAGCAATGATCACATTTTCATTCATATACAGAAAGCAGACAGACAGACAGACAGACAGACACACAAACACACACACACACACACACACAGAGAGAGAAAGAGAGAAAGAGAGAAAGAGAGAGAACAGAAAGGAGGCAACACTATAAACCTTCGAAGCCCCCAGCAACTGTTTCTCCCAATGAGGCTCCACCTCCTAAAGGTCCCATAGCTTCCCCCAAAGCACCACCCCCTGAAGATCCTGCAGTAGCTAGGGAGTTTCTTAGTCCCTTCCTCACTCTTAACTCATTCAGATAGAAAGTACTCCTTATTCTCTTTTGTAATATCTGCTTGAGCTGTCACAAACTAGTTGCTCAATGACTGCTCATTGAGTGAAATGAACTACAGAAAGAACATAAACTGAAGAGGGGAAGCATGCTGCTTATATGTGATTAAAAAGAACTTCTGAGTCTTTATAAATGTTTTTAAAAATATTTACCCCAACCTCATACCACCTACTAAAATAAAATTAAAATGAATAATGCCTAAATGTAAAGGNTGAGATTATAAAACTTTTCAAAGAAGACATAGGGATAAATCATCATCTTAGATTAGGCAATAATTTCTTAGATATGATAGCAAAAGCAAAAACAAATAATTTTAATTTCATCAAAATTAAAAATCATTGTACTTCTAAGAACACCAGTTAGAAAGTGAAAAGATAAGCACAGGATGGACAAAAGTGCTTGCAAAGCATGTCATATAAGGAATACAGAGCTAGAATATGTAAGGAATATTTACAACTCACCAATTAAAACTTGGCAACAGTATGTGGTGGGCAAAGCCATGTATGATGGGACATGCCTATAATCTCAGCACTTAAAAAGTAGAGGCAGGAGAATCAGGCGTTCAAGATCATCCCCAGCCACATATCATGTTCTGTGCCAGCCTTAGCTACATGAGACCCTGCCTCAAAAAACAAAACAACAACAAGAAAANGGGGCAACAGACTTGAATATACGTTTCACCAAAGGAAAATATACAAATAAGTACTTGAAAATATGTTCAACCTAATTCATTATTGGGGAAGTGCAAATGAAATCATATTCAAATACTATCATGGGCCAGGCATGACAGCGAATGCTGGTGATCCTAATATGGGAAGCTGAAGCAGGAGGATTAGGGGCATTGAAGGCCAGCCTGGGCTAGATAGTAAGACTGTCTCAAACAAATAAAAATGAGAGAGAGAGAGAGAAAGAGAGAGAGAGAGTGCACATTTGTAGAGTAACTATATTAGAAGCAAACAAAATTATTGTTTTCTTCAATGGTAATGGGTTGTATGTCCTTTTAGCTAGCACATAAAGTGGCTTAGGTGTTGAGGAAAAGAATATAAAAAGGATGATCACATCAGTGAATTCTAGATGCATAAAGCTGTGCTGAGGAAAGAGCTCACTGGGTCAGAGCATTTGCTGTGCAAGCATTAGGATCTAAGTTCACATCATACACATGACATAAAAAGCTGGGCCACACACACTTGTGACCACAGCACTGTAGAAATGGAAACAGAAAGGTTGAGTAGGTTTGCTGGCCAGCTGTCCTAGTTGCCGGGGTGGGCATGGGGGAAGGACCACAACAGTGAGCTTTAGATTCAGGGAAATACCTTGTCTCAAGGAATAAGGAATAAGGTGTAGAGGGATAGAGTGGGACACTGGACATCCTCAGGAAGTCTTTGCACAGAGGCACACATACCCATGGGAGTGCACCCATATGCATATGTACACACACACATACACACCACACACATCCAAAGAAAAAGACTTTTGTTGATGTGTGAAGTTAGCTAAAATTTAACTTCAAAGGCCAATATTGATTCAAAATTGTCCTTACATACGAAATAAACCCTAGTTTGGGAGGAATTGAAATAACTGAAGTAGAAGAGTCATTTGGAGTTATCAGAGGGTAGAAAAGGCAATGGAGAGCACTGTATGAGTTCAAGCAANGCATCCTCCTTCAAGAACGGGGGAAATGAACAGAGGGAGAGCATCCATGCAAGTTCTGAGTGTGTCCCCCTGAGAGTCGCATGCTCAGTCACCAATTTGATGGCATTAAGGGGTGATTCAGTTATGAGTGATGTCCACCTGGACAGTATTAGTGACCTCAGATGAAAGGATGACAGCGGTTCTCCTATGATTACACTACAGTAAAGGGCGATTTTAAGCAGAGAACAAGCCTTCACCAAACACCAGATCTGCCCTGACTTCATCTTGGATTTCCCAACCCCTGGAACTATGAAAATTAAATTTCTGTTACTCATAAATTACTCTATCTCTGGTATCTTATGATAGCATCTTGAAAAGACTAGACACAGGAGATAAGAAGAGGAACCCAGTAACTATTGTAAACAGCAGAAGACATTCAACAATTTGAGGGATTTCATATTCTTTAATGTTTGTTTTGATTCAATAACAAAAGCAAATAATTCAGTTTAAGAAATGTGCAAAGGAAATGGGAAAAGATCTTCACTAATCCCATATCAGACAAAGGGCTGATCTCCAAAATATATAAAGAACTCAAAAAACTAGACATCAAAATATCTAACAATCCAATTAGAAAATGGGCCACAGAGCTAAACAGAGAATTCTCAAAGGAAGAATCTCAGGTGGCCGAGAGACATTTGAGGAATTGCTCAACATCCTTAGTCATCAGGGAAATGCAAATCAAAACAATTTTGAGATACCATCTTACACCTATCAGAATGGCTAAGATCAAAAACACTGAGGGCAGCCTATGTTGGAGAGGATGTGGAACAA
>LZPO01017865.1:13748-25718 GCA_001675575.1 Neotoma lepida | reverse complement strand
GTGGGAGGAGGGAGGGGAGGGGGATCTGAGGTTGGTATGTAAAAGGAGCGGAAGATCTTTTTAATAATAATAAAAAATCACTTATAAGCTTTAAAAAAAAAGAAAAAAAAAGAAATGTGCAAAGGACTTGAATAGATGTTGTCTCAAAAAAGAAAGATTGATATTTCAATGGTTACACTTAAGGAACTTCAGTATGACTCGTCATTGGGGAAGCAAAAGTTGAACCCAAACTAAGATGCTTCTTCACACACATTAGGATGGCTATTCTCATAAAAGCAGAAAATAAGAGATGCTGATGTGAATGTGGGGAAATCAGAACCCTGAAGCTTTGTTGATGGGAATATAATACCCAGCAGCCACTGTGGGGAACAGTATGGTGGTTCCTAAAAAGGTAGAAAATTCCCTGAACACACACACATACACACACACACACACACACACACACACACACACACACACACAAACACACACAAATTTAAAGCAGAGATGTAAACAGACAGCTCTCCACTAATGTTTATGGAAACATTTGCCACATTACTCCAACGTTTGAAACACCCAAGTCCATCACAGAATAGTAGGTAAGTAGTAAATAGATAGCATGCACTACAACTAAGCTATAAAGTTGAATAAAATATTGATATACCAGATGGATAGAATAATCCAAACACAAGACAAGCATTGCATGATTGATTGCATTTATATGAAGATCAAGAGTAATCAAATTCATAGNTTCAGAAAGCAAAATGGTGACAGCCAGGAGCTGGAGGAAATGAGGTGAGAGAGTTGGTCTTGAGTCAGTGCTGTTCCAGTTTGGGTAGATAAAATGTTCTGATGGGTAGAAAACATCACATCTATTTTATGACGCTGCACTGAACTCCCACAACTGCTTTAAATGGCCAGTGCCATGATGTGTGTATTTTATCACAGTAACTAAAGTAGATGAAGACGAATGGTAGTGATAGGAACTTGCCTAACCTGGGGAAGAGAGCAAGACAGAGACAGAAACTGACTGAGTCTACCTCCAGCCATCTTCCAGACGTGGTAGGTAAGGTGAACACAGCCTCNGATAAAGAACCATTCTGCAAGAGTAACCTTAGCAGTTGTGANTGAGTTGACAGGCTTAGGGGACGGGGATTGCTACTACACCCCATGGGATGGGGTGAAGTTTGGCAGTGAGATGGGAAAGAGCCAAGAGTTCTGTTTCCTCACCTCCCAGATGGACTACTGCAGGGAACAGCCCCAATGAGACTTCCTTGATGAACTGTTGCAGGGAACAGCCCCCCTGAGACTTCCCCGACAGACGGCTGCAGGGAACAGCCTCCTGAGATGTATTGCAGAGAACCACTGGCTGGGAAACTGCCTAGACCAATCTTATTGGCACATGTGGAATGCCACTCACCTTGTGTTTGCCTCTGACTCTTCCCTACCTGCGGGTGCCCACACACATGCACACACACACACACACACACACACACACACACACACACACACACACACATTGAGCCTCCTAATTACACAGCTGAGTTTAAGCTTTTCTCCAGATCTTGTTTCCTAGGCTAAGGCAATGTGTTTGAGGATAATTTTTTTTCCATTTAAAAGAAGAAGGAGTTAATGTTTTAGAAGCCCAGGGAACAGAACTAATGGCAATAATTGGACCCAAGCCAGTGAACTCAGAACTATCCTAGTCTATAATTTTTCATTTCTNCAGTTAACTAAAACTTTAAGTATAACTTCGTTTTCCCTCTAACAGAATCCAACATCTTTATTTTCTTTATGAGTCTAGCAAGAAGCAAAAGCACAAAGATTAAAGCACAATATAGAAAAGAATTTGAACTCTTAATGACTGAAACTTAAAAGGACAAAGCCCCAAATCAAAGACGTAGACTGCCTATGCTGTCCTCATCTGACTTGGTGTGGAATTTAGAGACAGTTAGAATCCTATCATCCTGGAATCTGATCTCTCAGACTGCAGGCTCAACCTAAGAGATTCCAAGGCCTTGCAGTGGTTTCTATCTTGACACCAATTCTAAAATTCATTGGCAGCCATGATAAAAAGCACAAGCATAGGAAAAGCCGGGTCTGGGCTAGATGACCCAAGTGAGAATCCTCATGATGGCATTTCTCAGAAGTTAAAGGAACAGCCACACTCTTCTGCTTAACACAGNTTCAAAGTAATTCACTTCTGGGGCTCCAGCAGGGAGCCAACACTGAGAGAAAGGATTATCGACCAAACACATGCACAGCCCTTACAGGACTGGGGCATGGAAGGCCGTGACCTCCAGCACCAAGGTTCCCATCTCTGATTCTCTATTCAGAAAAATGAAGCACCTCTCGATCCAAGCCAGGAATATCAGGAGGGATTGTATCCAGAGACAGAGAGAAACTCATTGCTAAAATGCATGCTATACCCATACCATAATTTCATTGTTGTCTTGTTCTCTCTGTCCCTTAGAGTCCTTCCTTGCAAAGAGAGGACATGGCAGCACCCTGTACACATTCTCACCGCTGTGCCAGGGACCAGCTGTTGAGTCTAGGCCCTCATGAGCCATCCAAAATTCCAAGCATGGCTCCAACAGAAACACTGCAGGCCAGTCCCAGTGTGCTGACAGGTGCCTGTTGGAGAGAGGAGGTCAAACTGCTACCCTGACAAGTCAAGAACTTGTACCCCATGTTCATAGCAGTATTACTATGTAAAGTGGCCAGAAGATGGAAGCACCCAGATGCCCATCAGTGAGTGAATAAACTAAATGTGCTACATGAATAAAACATTATTTAGATTTGAAGAGGATTGAAATTCCGGTATGTGCTACAAAGTAGGTAAACCTTCTAAGACATCCAGCTAAGTGAAATAAGCCAAACAGAAAAGGACCAATATTAAATGAGTTTATCTCTATGGGGTCCTGAGAGTAGAGAGATTTGTGGATGCAGAGAGTACAATAGAGTTTACCAACTGGGTTGTGGGGGATGGGAGGGAGGTTACTGTAATGAATCTAAAGTTTGTTTGGGATGATGAGCAAATTTTGGAAATAGATAATAGTGGGGACTACATAACAGGATGACTGCACATAATGCCACTGAATTATACTTAAAAATATTGATAGTAAATTTTGCTATATATTTAACATAAATCTTTTAAGTCTGGATACAGAAAGCATTCTTTGAGCAGAGATAATCTGCTTAAAAATGGTCTGTGTTGGAGCCAGGGAGATGGCTCAGTGGTTAAGACTTGCCATGCAGGCAAGAGGACCAGAGGATCCTACATATATACTGGATATCCCAGAACCTACATATATACTGGATGAGTGTGGCAGCTCACTTGTAATTCCAGTCTCTAAAGGGGCAGATAGGGTATTCCTGGAGTAAGCTGGCTAGCTAGNCTGGCTGTATTGGTAAGCTTAGGTTTGCTTAAGAGACCTTGCCTCAATGGATAGAAAGAGAATAAAAAATCATCCTGAGTGAAGTAACCCAGACCCAGAAAAATAAATATGGTATATACTCACTTATAAATGGATACTAGCCATTAAGTAATTGATAACCAAGCTACAATATGTAGAGCCAGAGGGGTTAGATAAAGAGGGGAAGATGGGGGTGGAAATGCATGGATGTCCCTGGGAGGGGTAAACAGAATAGATTTTATGGGCAGACTGGGGATCAGTGGGGACAAGAGTGAGGGAATCAGGTTAGCAGGGAGAGACAGCTGGAATTGGGGGGCACTTGGGGATGGTGTGGAAACCTAATGCAGTGGAAACTTCCTGGAATGTATGAAGGTTATCCTAATGAGGACTCCTAGTAATGAAGAATACAGAGTCTCAACTGGTCATCTCTTGTCACCACGCAAGGCTTCCAGTGGCAGAACTGGAAGTTGCGTTCATTTGAGTTGTTGGCCTAGATTGTCCCATAGAAATTCCCAAACAACCTAGGCTGTTGCTAAGAAAAATGATTGCTTTCCACAAAATGACAGCAAGTCCCATTGCAGAGGACAACACCTGCACAACTCATTGAACATGGAGAAGTCAAGTTGGTGCCTACATGGAGCCTTCATCCCTATGTTCTAGTCTCTTTNGTGCAGTGAAGGTACTTTGTAGGCTACCAAAAGAGAAATGTGCACACTAATATCTGATATGACTTAAAGCCCACTCCACGAGAAGGAACTCATGCCTGACATTGCTTGGGTAACCAAGAACCAGAGACTAGATAGTCCAGAGACCTAGGGTAAAACTAAACATTACTAGCCTNAAAAAGATTAATAAAATGATTCCTGCTATACTCATAGATCAGTGCCTTGTCCAGTCNTAATCAGAGAGGTTTCCTCCAGCAGCAGATGGAACAGATGCAGAGACCCACAGCCAGACATTAAATGGAGAGAGAGTCTAAATGAGGGAAGTCCATCAAATCCCTCCCTTCAGAGCTCAGAGATTCCCTTGGAAGAGGAGGTAGAAAGAGTGTAAGAGCCAGAGGGGATGGAGGACACCAGGGGAACAAGGCCCTCTGAATCAACTAAGCAAGCTGCNTATGAGCTCACAGAGACTGAAGCAGCAAACACAGGGCCTACACGCGTCTGCAGCAGCTGCTCTGCATATATATTAGAGCTATTAGCTTAGTATTTTTATGGGACTCCTGTCTGTGAGAACAAGTGGGTCTCTAACTCTTGTACCTGCTCTTGGGACTCCTCTCCTCCTGTTGGTTTCCACATCCAGTTTGAATATGATAGTTTTTGCTTTATCTTTTTATATTTTATTTTGTTATGTTTGATTATCTCTTAGAAGCCTGTTCTTTTCTAATGAGAGACAGAAAAGGAGTGGATTCAGAGAGGAGGGAAAGTGGGGAGAAACTGGGAGGCATTGAGGGTGGGGAAACTATAATCAGGATATATTATTATATGAAAAAAATTCAACCAAAGAAAAAAATTAAAATGAACAAAATGGTGAGAAAATGGAAATTCCTAACAANTATATGTAAACCTTATAAAATTACTTCTTCATTCTTAAGTAAATAGGGAAATGAACTGTAAATAATATTGATTAAATAACTACTAGGTTGCATACTGTATCTGTGTGGCATAGCTGTTATTTCACAGCAGTGTTTACTTATATAATGCTATANTCACTGTGAATCTCCCTGTTAGAATGTAAGCTCTCAGAGCAGGAACCATGGCTGGCTTGCCCATGATANTACAGAGGCAACACTGGCACTTACAACCTGCTACAAACATGCAAGTCTTAGATGGAACAGTAGTGTATACATTTAGGCTTGTAACAGATTAGACACAAGAGCAGCATGCATTTANACATGCTGTCCAGTTATTAATAGATAAAATAATTAAGAGGGTTAAAAAGGCTCNTCTTAGGGGACTATCTGGGATGAGCTGGAGGAGGGGAAAGTATATGATCAATATATTGCATGAAATATTCAAAGAATTAATAAAAACTTTTTTTAAAAAAGAGACCTTGCCTCAAAGAATGAGTTAGAAGAGCAATGGAAGGAAATTCCCAATATCCTTGGGCCTTCACATGCATGGGAACACACATGCCTACACACACATGCAAACATTCATGCATACTACATGAAAGAAAAGAAATAGACTATGCCTTTAACATATATTTATTCAGTATTTTCCATGAGTTAAATTTTGTACTAGGTTTCTCAAGACCTGTGCATGGATGCAAAAATCTCAGGAATGGCCAATGCCCTAAAGCATTTGTGTAAATAAGAAATCAGTATGGGAAATCAAATAACTGTAGTTACCAATGCATAGTGATATTTAATATTAATTTACATGGTGTTATGGGTAACCCAGGATGCTCTTATTTCATCTACTCTCAGTATTATGTGGTGCCANTCCAAGNTAGATGCTCATGAAATGTCAGATTTTTGACTCCACTGTGTCTGATATTCTTAGTATTTTACAAGCAAGAGAGCAGAGACAGAGACAGAGGTGTCAACACCTTGCCTGGCAATTATAACGTGGCAATATCAAACTAGTCTTTCAATATCAGCAACTGAGCTTATNCCACTAACCTACAACCCCATCAAATGGTTCTCATGATGCATGGAGGTAGATATCCATCCTTACTGGAAACTTATCAGGATGCAAGCACTTTGAAAGAGAATAGAAGCTAAAACAAAATAAAGTCTACTTCCCCCTTACAAGACAATNTACNTGTAACCAATCTATTTTTTAACTGACATATATTTATGTGGCATAGTGTGATGTCTTGATATGTATATATAATATGTAATGATAAAATCGGGGCAATTAGCATATGTATCACCTCAAGCATTTACCACTCCTCTCCATTGGGTGCACGAAAATCCTCCTTCCTAACTATATGGAAATATGTAATTATTGCTGCTGACTGTACTATGGACATTAGAAGTGATTTCTCCTGTAAGATGTTTGCATGTGACTAGGAACACAGGCTCTTTCAATGATGNTCTGTCACCATCAGCATACAGCCTCCAATATGGCTACNGTAGCTCCTCCCATTATACCAACATTCTGGCCCCAAAGAGATAGTTCAGAAGGTGCACATTTCACATCACACAGTTTAGTCCCACAACCCCCATAGGCATAATAGAACTTGTCATTGTGTGCCCAGCTAAAAACAGTGACTCTATCTAAAGAAACAAAGTTGTTACAAGCACACAGTCTGCTACACTCATTCCTAGGGAAATCAAAGTTAGTCGGACTTCCCTGGGTCAGGTCCAGGCTGGGCTTTGTCACTGACAAAGGAATGCAGGTATCAGAAATTCAGTCTAATGAGAGAATCTACAGAGGGCTGGAGTTTTACAGGAGAGGAAATNAGTTATTCCATTCATAAACTGTTTGCTCTATGTATAATATCAATCAGGAGGAACAGAGCATTAGGAACTATAAAATGTTGTAACTGCACACAAGTCAAAGGCAGCTCTGCCTACAAGGGCACCAAGAACTAGCATTTAGCATTCAGGACTGTGTCCTTTTCACTTTTTAATCCCAGCAAGCAACAAGGTCAGTCCGGGGCATAGAACAAAACGTTGCACAGCACTTTGCNTGGCCACTGTGTTCCCAGACATGCTGTCCAANCTTTACTAAAACCTGATGAAATAATTGTCGCTGTCATCAGGGCTTTATAGATGATGAAACTACAGGTAGCACANGGAGCAAGCTGAAGTTTGGAGTCTTCTTCACTGGCTCTCCACTTTATTGAGACAGAGTCTCTGATTGAATCCAGTGATCTCCAATTCTGACTANTTTACCTAGTCTGCTTGCCACGGGGACTCCATGTCTTTGGGCAGAGTGCAGGATTCCAGGTACCCACATGCCTCCTGGCTTTGGTGTGAGCGCTACGAATCAGAGCTCACACTTGCACAGCAAGCACTTTATCCACTGAGCCATCTTCCTACCCCCAATCATGTGTTTCTTCATGAGAATTTCTTAAGTTTATATTACGGTCCTTTGTTCCTTTTTCTTCAACCCATCATCCCTCCAGCCACTCCTGTCCTTGATATTTCTGCAAATACTCCCCTGCTTCCATGTCCTATATTTTTATATCTGTATTGTACTAACATTTAAACCTAGGTTCTCATATGGGAGACAGCATAGAGTATTTGTCTTTTTCTCTCCTATCATCTTTTCTTCCTCCCCTTCACCTCCATTTAGACTTCTTCTCTTCCCCCATAGAGTCCCTGTGTGCAGACATAGTTTTAATCTAGATACTACCCAAGAGAAAGCACGTGATATTTGTCCGATCTTTTTGTAGTTGTTGTTGTTTAATATGGTCTCCAGCTCCACCCATTTTCTTGCATATAACATAATTTCATTTTCCAGCATGACTATACATCCCTATATGTGCCACATTTTATCCCCATCTGCTGCTGGGCATCTTGGCTATTCCAAATCTTGACTACTGTGACTATGCAAGTGTCTCTGTGATGTGCTGGCTTAGATCCCTTCAGGTCTGTGGGGGGGGTAGTACAGCTGGGTCACATAGCTTTCCTATTTCCATAAGGGTTTTGCTAATTAATATTGCCATTAGAAATATAGAGTCAAGGGTTGCCTTCACCACCACCCTCCCAGAGCCTTGCCAGCATTCGCTGGTTTTTGTTTTCTTGATGTTAGTCATTCTCACTAGCAAATTAGCTTTGATTTTCATTCACCGATCTCTAAGAAAATTGAACTTTTTCATAGATTTATTGGTCATGTATAATAATAGTCTGTTCAATTCATTTTCCCATTTATTGTCTGGATGATTTTCAGGTTTGGGAATGGTTTTAGATATCTATGCACTCTGTATATTAACCCACTGTCAGATGCATAAGACCCACTTCCCTCCTGCACACTGTCTCTTCTCTCTGACTTTTCCCTTGCTCTACAGAAGTTTGTTTTCAGTTTCATGCAATCCCACTTGTTAATTTTTCCCTGAGCTATCAGAGCCCTTTGCAAAAAGCCCTTGACTATGCCTATGTCTTAAAGCATTTTCCCCTTAGCAGTTTTAGTCTGAGGTCTTAAATTAAGGTCTTTGCTCTACTTTGAATTGATTTTTGTAGAAAATGAGAGATACAGATCTAGTTTCATTCTTCTACATGTAGATATCAAGTTTACCCAGGACCATTTGTTGAAGAGGCTATATTTCAGTTTAATAACTTAGGTGGTTTTTACTATATGGGTTTCTGGGACTTCTGAGTCCATTCCATTGCTCTATGTGTTTGTCTGTATGCCTGCACCACAGTGTTGCCATGGCTTTGCTGTGTAATTTGTNATCAGGTGTTCTATTCTGGTCCTAATAGCACTATTCTTTCGGATTAGGGTTGCCTTGGCTACCTGGGATCTTTTGCACTCTTATGAACTATAGGTTTGTGTTTTTAGTTCTGAGGGATGTCATTGGAACAGTGATGGAGACTGCTTTGAAAATTAGATCACTTTCAGTCATATATCCATTTTAATATACTAATTTAGCCAATGCATGGGAAGGCCTCCCATCTTCTAGTGTCTTCTTCAATGTCTATTTCTCAGTGTCTTAAAGTAGTAGGGGTCCTTTACCTCCTGGATTAGGTTCATTCCTGGGCATTTTTGAGGCTATTATAAATAGAATGTTTTCTTAGTTTCTTTCTCACCAAGTGTTAGAGGTATAGTCAGCAATTATTAATTTTTATGTTTATTGTGCATCCTACTGCTTTGCTAAAAATTTATCAGATCTATGAGTTTTCTGGTCAAATCTTTAGAATCTTTTAAGTAGAGAGTCAAATCATAGGCAAACGGGGATAATTTTGCATCTTCCTTTCCTATTTTTCTCTTCTAGTTCTTCTTGCTTTATTTTTCCAGCTAAGATGCTAATCACTATATTGAATACATATTAAGAGAGTGGACACCCTTAACTTCTTCCTGATATTTTTTATTGTTGTCTCTAGATTTGCTATATATAGCTTTTATTGTATTGAGGTATGGCCCTTTTATTCCTAGTCTCTTCAGGACTTCATCATAGAGGGATGTTGAACCTTGTCAAAGGCCTTCCTGTAACCATTGAAATGACCATGTGATTTCTTTTCCTAGGTCTACTTATGTGCTATATGACATATATTGATTTGTGTCTGTTGAACCATCCTTGTACCCCCGGAACGAAAATGATTTGATCATTCTGTGTGATATTTTCTTAAATTACATTTACAAGTAATTTTTGCAACTATATTCATCAGGGAAATTAATCTACAGTTTTCTTTTACGTGTTAAGAATAACAACCCCAGAGAGGTTCACTATGAAAGTGATTACTAGGAAGATACCACAAAGGCACCCATTATATTTTAGACTCACACTGAAGTTCCCAGAGGATTCTACAGCTAGAAACATTTACCCCAGCCCTCNTGTTTCATAAATAATGAAATGGGCTCAGGGAAGCACAGTTTTCAAGATGGCTCAGCTAGACAGCACAGATCCAAGGATGCTGCTGTCACCTATGAAAGGGGAGAGGTTATGGAACTCCAGATGAGAATGTGTGTTTTAAGAGCAGGTTTAGATAGTGAAACTCTCAAGGATATTTGGGGTACATGGATGTATGCACACATGTGCACACACAACCTTCTGAAAAGCAGTAGAGAGTGGAATTCTATTGCCTAATCCAGTTCAGAGAGCTAGTCCTAGTATTGTAAACTACTTCCGGACCTTCTACCATTTGCTGGAATACTATCCATTTGCTCAATTCTATCAACTTACTAAAAAGTGTTTAGGCTTCCCAAAATTTCTTCATCATAAAACTTATACTTCCCTCATCCCATTGATCCTGGTTTCCCAGCAATCTATACAGCAATAGGTGTGATTTGACTAATGGACAATGGACAGAATAGCATGAATAAAATTCTTCATTGGGCAGCAAGATGACTCCACGGGTTAAGGTGCCTGCTACCAAATCTAATGACCTGAGTTCAACCCCCCCAACCCACAGCGTTAAAGGGGAAAATCAACTCCCGTAAGCTGTCCTTTGACCTACACACAGGCCTTGACACTGGTACACACAATTACATGTGTATACATGCATGTGCACACACACACACACACACACACACACACACACACACACACGCGCGCGCGCGCCAAATAAATATTCTAAAAATTCAAGTTCTCAGCAGTCTAAATAGTTATAAGGCCAGGAAGTAATATATAGCAAATGGTTCACTGGAAATTAACCATGGAAATTTCCAGAACAAATAATTGTAATTTGCCAATGTTTCTCTCAATACCCAGAGAGGAATATTGAGAATATTGCTGAGGAAAAAACCTGAATAAACCTACCTTCATTTGCTTCTAGTTGACATTTTTAAAAAAAAAATTCACTAATTCTGGAGGTCACATAGATAAACAGTGCATTTTTCATCTCTTGCTGACCTTGTGTGCCTTTGTTATGTAGGTTATGATGACAACAGTTGCCTAGGTTACTTTTCAAAGACTTGAAGTCCCCAGTGTCTGAAACATTGACTCCTCACTGAGAACAGACAGTCTCCAATCAGGCCAGATGAAAAGGTTTAAATTCTGTCTTCATATTGTATGTATTTCCTTTGCAGTCTTAACTTGAGGTTAAAGATATCTACCAAGGACTATGACTGGCAAATCAGATCATAAGGGACAGAAAAGAGGTACCATTGGAGTTCGTGGAAGACCTCTGCCACTTCCCAGAAAAGATGTAATGCCTACCTCCATTTTAGCCCTGACCTCACTTTTTATTCATAGTCTATGAAAGCTATAGCTTTCAACGGACTGGAGAGGTAGACTGAGGTAGACTGAGTTGTGAGCAGAGGTCCCCAGTTCTTTTTTCTGTGGTCATTCAATAAAAGCTCTTTCTTTTCCCATAGATTTGTCCATTTGGTCACTGGCTTTGCCAGGCAGCGGCGGAATCAAACTTTTTCTGTAAGGCTCTCAGCCGTTGTGGGTTGTTACAAAGGCAAGCTGATTCCTGTCCTGAGAACAAGCACTCGGGGAATGTGAATGATTGGCTATGGGATTCTTAGAGTAGAGGCAGGTGCAATTCAAGGAAGTCAGACAAGCTTCTATAAACCAGATGGGAATTATGTGCCCAAAAGCTTAGAGACAGGGAGTAACAAGACTGTGATAATCTTAATTATCAAAAATAATAAGCCAAAGTGGGCTTCATTTGGTCCACTTACTCATCAACTAGTCCTTACTTAAACTAGCTAGCTACAAGCCCTGTGCTTGCACCACAGGAACCATGTACAATATGCAGGTCCTGACTGTGTATAGATCATAATCCAGTAAAAGTGACAGAGAACAGTCAAATAATCACACATGTAAACGCAATGGCTCACTCAAACAAACTCGATGAAGAGGCTGTGATGGGTGCACACACGGGCTGGTGACTCACTCCGGCCTCAGGAATGCCCATGTTTCATGAATGTGTCCGTCCTCTGAGATGTGTGTATTTTGTGGGTGAGCCTCTCTCCCCAACACCTAGTCTTAAGCTAATCAGTCATGTCTGTGACTT
>LZPO01017865.1:0-13553 GCA_001675575.1 Neotoma lepida | reverse complement strand
AGGCTCCCTTCCAGATCAAGCAGAAGCCAGGCTCACCTGAAACCACACTCTGGTGTGGCTCCCTACTCCACCTCAGTTTACTGACTGGACTCCTGTCAGTAAATCCTAAGCATACTCAGACTCTCTTTTTAGATAATGTCACCTAAGGCAATAAGATTCTGAAAATACATAATTGGGAGATTTGAACAAGGCTTTCCTGAGAAAATGATTGAGGAAAAAAACCAAGAAATTATTCAGAAGACAGGGAGACAGGCTTCCAGACAGAACTATCATGAGCAAAGGTCCTGTGGCAGAATAGCACATGGCTTCTTGGATCACTTGAAAGAACGTTTGCATACCTGAATCTGGAGAGTAGGAAGGAGGCTGTCATGATACAAGAAGACAAGATGGGCTCAGACAGAGGCCCAATTTCAATTTACAGACCAATGTAATTCTGGTACTCAGAGAGATGGAGTGAAGAGGATCTTGAATTCAAGGGCAGCCTGGGCTACATGGCAAGACCCCATCTCTAAAGGAAGGTCTCAGTGATGCCCTTTCTAGAATAGCAGAGTTCTTGACAGTGAAGCGACTCTGCCTAGATTCAAGTCTCACCTCTGTTACTTCATAGGGTGTGACTTATTTGGGGTAACCTCCTGAATATCTATTTCCTATAGATAAAATGGGAATAATGATAATATCTTATTCATTAGACTGCTGGGAGAATTGAATAACTTAGCTGGAAAATACTTGAAGCAGATGTCAGTAGGTATTTGTGTTATTAGTATTGTTACCAGTATTTGTATTAGTCTGAGTAACAGAATGTATAGAATGAATATACATATATATATTGAATGTGATATGATATACTGAATAATATATATTGAATATAATGAATATACATATACACAAAGGGGATTTAAAATGACTTACAGGCTGTGATACAGCTAACCCAACAGTGACTGACTGTGAACAGAAAGTTCAAGAATCCAGTAGTTTTCTCAGTCCATGAGAGGCTGGATATCTCAGCTGGTCTTCAGTAAACACTGGAATCCTGAAGAAGCAGGCTCTAATGCCAATGAAGGATCGGATGCACTAGCAAGACAAAAGAGGCAGGCAAAGAGCAAAAGCTTCCTTCTTCCATGCCTTTATATAGGCTTCCAACAGAAGCTGTGGCTCAGATTAAAGGTGTGTCTTCACACCTCAAAGATCCAGATTAGATGTGAATCTTCCCACTTCAAAATTAAGCAAAAAATTCCCTCATGGGTGTGCCCTCAATTTTTGGATTTTAGTTAATACCAGGTGTAGTCAAGTTGACAACCAAAATAACTATCATAGTATTCATATTTCAAATGATCATTTGTGAGCAAGGGCTGTAGCTCAGTGATAGAACCTAGCATTCTCAGGTACTACTCAAAAATCAAATGGCCATCCTTTGCCAGTCTGTGGGCATTCAGAAAATATGGTGTCTGGGAGGTTACTTCTAATTGGAGGCCTTGAGTGCCTATTAAATAGAATCACAGACATGAGACCTAACTCACGCCCAAAGCACACCAGTGGTAATGTCTCTGAAACTCTAGGAGGCATCAGTCCACCATGATGCAGAGAAAGGACAATCCTCCTGTCAAGCCATCTAGTAACTGGGAAAAGGCTACACAGAAGGAGGGCCAGGCCAGACTTCTTCAATTGGTATCTGTGCTCAGTGGTTATGGTGGTTTGAGTGACAATGGCCCCCATAGGCTCATGTATTTGAATGCTTAGTCATCAGGGAGTGGCACTATTTGAGAAGAATTACAAAGACTAGGAGATGTGGCCTGATTGAAGGAAATGTGTCACTGGGGGTGGGCTTTGGGGTTTCAGAAGCTCAAGCCAACCCAGTGACTCAGTCTCTTCCTGCTGCCTACAGATCTGGATGTAGAAATCTCAGCTACTTCTCCAGCACCATGCCTGCCTGTGTGCCACCTTACTTCCTGCCATGCTGATAATGGACTAAACCTCTGAAACTATAAGCAAGCTCCAATTAAATGCTTCCTGTTAGAATAGTTGCTGTGGTCATGGCACCTCTTCACAGCAAAAGGACACCATCTGAGACAATGATGTTCAGTCTCTGAAGGAAAGGCTGCATTTCCTATGATAACAGCAAAACCTGCCAATATCCACAACTATAGCAAACCCTGTCTTAGTATTCATTTTTATGTTCCTATAAATTGACAGTAAACCTGACACACACCAGTAGCTCACTATGTCTTCTCACATAAACTTGTCAGTCTACAGACAGGCATGCCTGGCCCTGTTCTCTTGGCCACTTTCCTTTCAGAGTCTTTAAGCAGGGCAGTTTCTGGGGCTCTGTGTTTGGAACATTCTTCAGGGGATTCTTGGGGTTCTAAGTCCCAGCAGTGACATTGTCATTCATGACTGTCAGTGGTCTCAGAAGAGGACATCAGCAGGCAGAGCTCCAGGGAATTATATGCTCACCCAACATAAACTCACAGATCCAACCAGGCAGGTGCTCTCCTGCTCTTCACAACTTGCCCCACAAGATGGAGGGCACCAAGAAAACAAGGCCTTCTACAGTTACAACAGGACTCCCAAAGACTGTGGCAGCATGCATAGGGCCTGCCCGTATCTAAGCCAGATGGAGTCCCAGTGCTGAGAATGGAAGAGAACACAAGCCCCCATCCCCAACCCAGAAACTGTCTCCACTCGATAACTGCTGGCAATGGAAAAATTAATTTTCTCCAGTGGAGTTTTCTCCAATGGAGTACATAAACCANGTTTAAGGGTAGGCCTCATGCCCAGAAGTAAATAGCCAACACAAAAGAAACTCTTATTTTCAGAGATTTGGGGGGTTATTTTGTTGTTGTTGTTGTTGTTGTTTGTTTGTTTTAGTTTTTTTCCTTATGGGTTTTGCTTATATATTGTGATTTCTAGTTTTATGTTTTTATGGACTTTCTGGGTATGTGAATGTGTGTGTCTCTGCATCTGTGTTTCTTGTGCTGTTCCCTTGGCTGTTTTTCCTTGTTCATTTGTTTGTTTTGTCCAATTCAGGTTTGTTTGTTTGTTTTTATTGTATTTATTTCATTTTATTCTTTGTATTTTAGATGTCTGTTGATTTTCTAACAAGAGAGAGCAGAAAGGATGTGGGTTTGGGTAGATGGGAAGGTGGAGAGAATCTGGGAGGACTTGGGAGAGGGAAATCAGAACCAGAATATATTGTATTAAAAAATCTATTTTAAATTTNAAAAAAAGGTGTGAGATGTAGAGGTGTGTACTTTAACACGCCACAGACACTGCTGTGTGTCTATTGCTTTCATGTGTTTCTAATTATGCAGGAATATTTTGAAGACTGTTTCCTCCATTTTACACAAAAACTGAAGATCAAAGAGGCTAAGCGACCAGTTCAAGAGGCCAAGGCTGCTCAACGGCAGGGCTCTGGGCTTTGAAAAGAAACAACAGTAACAAACAAATGAATGAAGTCTACATCAAGGTTCCAGCCAACTCACGTGTAATATGTAATGGCAAGGGGGGTCTCAGAGAGGAAATTTCAGCAGCTTCCATGCTTTAAAAGATGAGGTAGGCCACTGCCAATGTTCTCTTCTTAAACAAGCATTAATCCTGCTATTCATTCTGCCAACTGCTAGTCACTGAGGGCCAGGCAATGGGAAATCCTAGGGAGCCAGAGGTGAAAGCATCCCTGACTTGCCAGCCTGTGGAACTGCACAAGACACAGGAAACTGAGTAGTTTGCCACAGTGTGTGGTAAGTCTTAATAGGAGAGTGCATTAGTGAGTCAGGGAACTCCCCAGGAAGGTGCTTGCCCCAGCCTGAAAAGGTCAACAGAGCTTCAAAGGGAAGGTGATATTGAAGCTGAGTGCTCCAAGGTTTATGTGGAGATTGCCAAGCCAATGAGATGGAGAGAGAAGAGATCCAAGCAATGGGAACAGCTTGGTCAAAGGCAGGGAGCTTGCAATTGCACAACATAACAGGAGAACTTCATTTGTAGCTGGGAATGGGACCAATTCACAGAAAGTCATGCCTGTCATGCAAAAGAGTCTGAATCTGATCCTGAAGATGACAGGTAATTATTAAGTAATTTTATTTTTAAATGGGAGTAATGAGGTCATACTTCCATGTTAGAAAGTTCACTCCAGAAGATTATTCAGAAGAATGAGAATAGTTTAAAGCAATGGTAGTCAAGTGAGTGAGAAAGAATTATAGACTGAATTCATGGAATTGAGTAAAATGTTGGAAGCATCTTCAGAAATTAGCAATTTTTAGACTGAATTATGTGGGGTATAAGAGAGAAAACAATAAAAACTTACAGATTTCACATGAAGAGGAAGAATCTCAACGAGGGGGATTGCATAGGAAGCATTGATCTGAGTTGGGACACAGAGTTGGAAGGTCAATGGGACATGAGGATTGAGACGCCAGTAGGTGGGGAATGAGTTGGGGTCCGAGGAGAAAGAGCTGGTATGAGACTGGATTGGTTGGAAGTTGGTAGCTTTCACCAAGTCTGAATGAGTTAACCCAGGAAGCATACACAAACAGAAAAAGTGATCAAAGCTGAGGATGGATTTGACAAATAGCAATAGTGCAAGGGGTTGACAGCACAGACAAAAAGGGAATGGCTGCAAGATAGTTCAGTGTGTAAAACACTTGCCTCGGGGGCGTGAGAACCAAAGTTAGGATCCCCAGAACCTGTGTAAAGCCAGAAGCAATAGCACAAGTCTGTAATCCTAGCACTCCTGTGGCAACGTGGGGGGAAGAGATTGGAGAATGCAGAAGCTCTCAGGTCAGCTAACCTGATGTATACAGAAGCAAACAAGGGAGCCTGTGTCAAAACAATGTAAAAGGTGAGGACTGACACCCAAGGTAGTCTTCTGATCTCCGTATGCATGCATACACACCATGTGCACACACACATACGTATACATCATGTACACACACACACATACATACACAAAGATTAAACAAGAAGTGCCTAGATAGAAAAGGAAAAGTAAGGAAGAGATAGGAGAATACAGGAAGAAAAAAAGAACAGAGTGGACATTTGTTGAATCTTGACGCTATCCTCATCTCAGCCCTGTACTGAGAATTTTAAATATGTTTCCTCAGTTAATACTCCTGGAGAATTCCCATGAGTAAAGGAGTAGATTTCAGATTTAACTGTGGCCAGTAAAGGTGAAATAGCTTATGCAGGATATCACAGCTACTAAGTGGTGAAATAGGATTCAAAGGCAGACCTCTCAGGCTCCATGGACCATAATACATTCCCATAGCATAAATTACGTTAGAAAAGTCAAATCAAATAGAAACTGAAAAGAACTGAATGAGCTTGAGAAGCTATAGTCCAGCGAAAGGCAGAGTCACAAAATGAATATCAGGTGAGCAAGCAGAGATGGTTAAAAACGGATTGTTGCTTTTGTTTTGTTTTGTTTTGTTTTGTTTGTTTTGTTTTGTTTTGTTTTGTTTTGTTTTTAGGAAAATTACCTTTACCATCAACAAACATCTTTTGGTGCTTGGGGCCGTACCCATGAGGTACAACATACTGCTTAGAATATCAAGTCGCTGCTCTTATAAGATCACATAAGGATGATGAGAGACACACAATGTATTGTCAGTTCATAGGAAATGCTGAGGAAAGAAAAATGTAGCCCTGTTGGTAAAGTACTTGCCTAGCATGCAGGGAGCACTGAGCTAAGATGGTGGCACACATCTGAAATCCCAGCACTCTCAGGATGCAGAAGTGGGAGAACCAAGAGTTCAAGGTCATCTTCCTGCTGCACAGCAAGCCAGGTTCCCATTGTTATCTGAAAGAACTCCTGAAAAACTCAACTTAAGAAGAAATTATTCATGCTTATGGTCCTAGAGGGTTTGGCCCATGTGTACTTGGACTCGTTTGGGGCTTTGGCAAAACAGAGCGTCATGGTGGGAAGCAGAGGGTGGAACGAAGCTGCTCACCTTAGGGTGCACAGGAGGAAATGGCCAGGACATGCACATAACCATAAAGCACGTACCCCAGTGAGCAAACTTCTCTCTGTTAAGTCCCACCTCTTAAAGGCTCCATTTCCCTACACACTGGTAAGTTGGAGAGCAAGCCGTAAATACAGGGATTTGGGAAGCACTTACTATTTAAACCATAACAGCCAGATGAGGGCAGAGAGGGAGAGGTACAGAGAGGAAGGAAGGTCGCCATTTAGGTAGAGTGCTCTCTGAGAAGACAACATTTGAGCAGACACTTGAATGAAGTCCTTGAGTGGGAAAGATGTGAACACAGCCCTGGAGGGAGGGAATGGCAAGCCCAAAATACAGGATTCCACTAGCATACTCAGGGACAGTTAAGAGGCCAGCATGATAGGACAAAGGTCAGAGACTATAGCAATCAGGACCACGGCAAGAAATCTGGTTTTTATTCCAAGTGATGGGAACCCTTGAGAGGCAAAAAGTGCTCTCCTTCAGTCGTCTTAAACAATGAGGTGACTAGGTTTAGTCCTCAGAAAATAGTACCCCTTCATAGCCCAGAGAGAGCCTAGCAGGGTAGCAGAACAGATTAGCAAAACACTTGTGGGCCAGGTCACACCCATAGCAGGATTCTCAGTGGCCTTACCTGCCACTGTTTCAGTCATTACATCCCTAGCCTTAGTAGGGTGTGGCATTCGTAATAACCACCACGTGTAGAATAACCCTCTGCATTCCTGCTTGGAAGTCTGAATCTTGGCCCAACCTCTCTATCCAGACAGATGTTGTTAGACAACAGGAACCAAAAAAGGAATGGAACTCTGCAGTACCCACAACCTTGAATAGCCTCAGAAGCAAGCTATGTCCCAATGTGGCCTCAGAGACTTAAAGGCTGAGCCTGTGGTCAGAGGCAAAGGTTCAGTGGGTGTGAGCACCAACCCTGCCCATCCTGAGGCCCTTCTAATGTAGGTAGTTAATAATAGACACTGACTCCACCATAAAGGGATTCCCAAATCATCCTGCGTTGAGCTCTGCAGCTGACCACAACTAGCCTCCTTCCTCCTTATCCCAGGAAGATTCCAGGTGATGGAAACAACAAGCTACAAGGTAGCCTCGGCCAAGTGGATATGTAAGATCTCCAAAAAGCTGGGAAGCCAATCCTCCAACAATGGGTCATTTATCATGATTTTGCTGTCACTCTCAATCATCTTTCTTCTAAGACTATTGGCAGTATGGAAATGTCAGCTGGGGTCATCAGTAGCTGCTATGGTCTCCCTTTCATAACTTCAGGGACAAGGAAGACCAGTTGGAAAGAAAGATTCTCCCTGGAGATTTTCACAGTGACTATCTCCTAGCAAAGGTCTTTGTACACACTAAGAACCAACCATCCCCAGAAGCATGGGGGCCCTTAGGACTAATGTGATGTGGTCAACCAACAGCTTTGGAATGTTTTTGCTCCTTGAATTATGTCTTGGATTGAGTTTCTTCTGATTTTATTTCCTACTCAAATCCAAGGGCTTCACTCAAGTCAAAAGTACTATTTCACTTTATTTCTTTGCAAAATATTCTGTAGCTTTCTGCTTTTCTCTTATCCAGCATGTAATTCTAAAGAATATCCTCAAAGCACAGGTCCATATAGACAACAGGATCTGTGACCCAGCAAATCAGAAAATTATTTCAATTGTAAATAGAAATTTTAAATTTTAGCCTGCTACATATAATCAATATTTTTGAATTCCACTGTTTCTATTTTGGTAGGTTTGAGTGGCTTCCATCAGACAATTGCTTCTATAGTGTGCTCTCATGGCACCTTATATTCCTCTAACATAGCACTGATGACTTGGGCCTGCATTGGCTTGACGTTATCTCTGTTTAGACACCATAAAGCAGACAGCACAAATCAGTGAGTGAATGGAGAGATAGACGGAGGAACAAATTAGCACTTCCATTGAAGAAGCCATGACATTAGCAAACATGGTTTCACCCATCCTCTTAACTAGAAAGTCCTGTGTGGAGAAAGTTTTTTTCAATAGGATATAAGTAGTTCAGTCATGTCTACTAACTATTCCAACAACGAATCAAAGGAAAAGAAAGCCCCAAGACATTTTCTGCTTTAAAACTATTCGGGAAAGAATTTTGACCCAAATATCAGAAGTCAGTGAACAGACGAAAAACTCACACTTCCCCAGAAAACTTAACTGGTACTTTCTGTCTTTGCAGAAATCATTGTGATATCATTTGTTGCACAAATTATGCATATTTATTCTTCGTTTGTTTATTTTTATAATTACAAAGGTAATATGTGCAAGGTTAAAGCATATAGATAGGTAAATGTAATATAAATGTCTCAAGGTTTCTGGAGAGAACCATGGTTATCTTTTAATTGTGTCCAATTTTCATTTGATATAAAGCTTTAGTAAAACAGACTTAGAAGAAATTAAATTCATTCTAGTGGCTCACTGTCCTTCATTCTCTAAACAAATGTCAGCCCTATGAGGACAAGATGCAGGCTTTGCCTCATTCATGGTCATGACTCCAGCATCTTCATACAGCAGGTTCTCTACAGCACAGGCCTTGTGGATGCACATGGACTAGCTGGACACCCACACCAAATGACATTATCCTCAGTAGTGTCACTGATGGGAACTGGAGTAAAGTTGGCTTTTTACAGAACTTAGAAGACAGGTGTCTGCGGAAAGCCATTCACCCATGTTCTAGACTCAGCCGTCTCTTCCCATCCTTACACTCCACCCCACCTCGGATTTCCTGAGTCTACTCCAATCACACTCCCCCCCGGATTAGTCCCCATCCCTTGGACCCTTACTGGTAATTGCCTCCATCAGAGTTCCTGCCACACTAAAAGTCTGTGCTTATTTTCTTCTGTCCATTGATGGATGATCAACTTGTTGAGACAGGGAATATCAAATTTTACACGGTTACAGGCCAAGCTATAGGTCATCTCAAAGTTTAATCAATGAACAAATGATAGACAAGTAGCCAGTCACACACTGAAATAGTACCATGCAATGGAAGGAACCTAATTAAATGTGGCTCTTGGTGGGAATTTGAGGAATGGAGCAAATAAGGTTCCGTGAGCCCCCGTTAGATCCCTGGAAAGCAGCTGCTGCCTTGACTGTCTGGATGAGCCCAAAACTTGCTCCTTCTCCTCTCTAACGCTCTCCCTGCTCCAATTAGACTTTAGCTGGGTCACGCTTGACCCAAATCTTTGGGTTTAAGAAATTTTCTCCATGCAGAGATTCCTTTTCATTGTTTAATCCTTCTTCAGGGGCTACTTCTTTACTTGATGATCAGTTTTTAACTGATATGTCATTATTTTGAACATTTATACATTAGAATGTGATGTTTCCATACCACACGTACAGAGAGAGAAAAAGAGAGAGACATAATGTGCAATGATCAAACCTGAGGCTTCAGCATATTGATGACCTCAACCATGCATAATTTCTTTACCATAAATAAACATTCAAAATCCTGTCCCCCAGCTATTTTTATATACATATATATATTAACAAGTCACTCGGTTTTGCAATCTTGAAGAAAGTTACTAAACTTGTAGACTTTGGAGGTTGAGATTACCCTTCTAGAACCACAAAAGCTTTCATTATCTCAAATCATCAAATCATCTAAGCAGAAACTTTAAATTCCATCCTCCAGAAAACACAGTGTTCTCCGTTCACTTCAAACTTAAAGAAACCCCCACATCTCAGTCAGTTGCAAGTTTTGTTCTCTTTTGCCCCCAAGAGAAAGTGTGCCTGAGTTTCTTGAGAGGAGTCTTGCTGGAAAGGAGATGAATCATCAGGTTTCTGCAGCAGCTACAGGGAAACCTGAGCCGGGCAGCTGAGTGCTTCTATGCAGAGGACATGTAACACCCATTTTACCCAGACAGCTCACTTATTTTCCATAGCATTTTAAAATTGAGCTTGGAACCACTATTTATAGTTTAATGTGTAACATAATATTTACTCCAGGCTCCAATTGGAATGTTTCTTATAAATGTCAGTGGATTATTTACTATGGTAAACTAATTAGTTACATAAATGCTTCCCTTTGCAGAGTGGATGGAGAGGAGACTGTTAATGCTTCCTGGATTAACCTCGAGTTATTATCATTTGAAGTTCTTTTATATTTAAGACAGTTATCTCAAGACTGCAGAACTTTGCATAGACAGCCCATCTGGTACTTAAGTGATGTGAAGTGCTTCCGTGTTAACTCACGTGGTTAAACTAAACAACAGAATGTGAAAACCATATTCCTTAGTTAAAAGAGAATCCTTGTCCTCCCAATTTGAACATGGAACAAAAATAGACATTCCATTTTCATGTTCTTGATGGATGATTTGAACACATAATATATTTATGACACCTAAATCAAATATTCAAAAATGGCTGCAGATGAAAGAAACTTGGACAGACAATGATTCTAAGGAAATTCTACAGTGATGGGCTTCTTGAATTGTCATTTGTGGACTTCTCTAAAATGCAGATTGATGTGATATTAAATAGCAAATGACATCCCTGTTGTCTCAGGGATTGGGGAACACGCTTTCCCCAGTTCCAAGCACAAGGAAATTGTTACTAGGACATTTTCAACTGAGCTTACAATATAGTGGAAGAACTCTTATTCAAGAGAAAAGAGCAGTTGATTTTTTTATTACTTTTTGCTAGTCTTTCATTTTTCTGCATCCAGATTGAAAGTGGAAGATACATTCCTAAGCAAGGAAATGAAGTCACAACATTTAAATTATGCATAAATTACACACCATCACAGATAAGAAAAGGCTGTTTATTAACACTGGTGTTTATTTACAAATCACGGAATAACTGGAGTTTTCTCTGTGCCAGGCTTGGCTCTTCAGGCTCCTGTGAGCAGAGATGTGATCTTCACAGCAACCCTGGGAAGGAAGTATTGTTCTCCTCCTTTTCAAGATGAAGGAATCCAGGTTCAGGACAGGAGCATTCTTCCGGGATGATGAAGCTCTTGTGTAGGAAGAGATGTGTTCTCAGCGTACACTTCAGACCCATGGGGATGCTCCCTCAGGGATCCAGGAAGCCAAACTGATTTTGTAATAATGCTGAGCTGTTATTTGCCATTTCTACTCCTTTTATCACAACATATAAGGTAGTTTTTTTTTTTCAGATGCTGCCTGACAGTGCAGCAGATCAAATGCAGTCTTTCACTGTCTGTACAATGAGCCCCACTGTATTGAACACAACGGGAAGTGTGATTGCAGCAGCACGGCAAGGTCTGTATGTCGTCAAAACCCCAGATGGAAAAAATATAGGATGCAAACATTTTCGAAGCCTGAATACTTGACTTTGGAACTGAGATGGGAAACTTTTGATTCACTTTGATGATTATTTGCAAATCTATGGTTTGTAAACAAACTGCTGTTCAGTTTGTAAGGTCCTCACACAGCATAAGCTGCATTCGCTAACCTCACATTTCTACTTAGCAGATATGTTCGTGGAATTTCCATCACTGTAACAAAATATATAAGGTCATCACATATATACATTGGTGCAAAATAAAGGGAGAAAAGACTCATTTGGGCTTTATTTTTCTTTTGAGGTTCCAGTTCTCAGTTTGTTCCCTCCCCCCACCGCTTGCTTTGGGGAGACAGCATATAAGAGGAGCACATAGTGGCACAAGTTGCCATTTCATGGTTGCCAGGAGGCCAGGAAGCAAGGAGAGTAAGTGAACAAGAGACTGGCATCCCACAATCCTTTGGGAAGGTCTATCCCCAGTGACCCAACCCCTCAAATAGGAGGCCTCTGGACAGTCTCCACCATCTCCTAACAGTGCAAAGATAAGAAGCAAACCTTTACAAACAGGCCTGTGGGAGACATTCCAGATGCAAACTATACATATAACTATATATATAAAACACATAGTCTGATCAAAGATGCCTTCCCTGGCATCCCACCTTAGTACCTCCCAGTCCCACCTATGCCTAACTTACCCTCCACTTTCTTCTGTAACACAAATCTTAAAAGGTCTTAAAATAAAAAACCCAGAGCCAGATATAGGGGTGAAAGCTGAAAGATCAGAGTAACAGAACAGCCAGCCATGTTCTTAACGCTACGAAATCCTCAGCCTCAAGAGAGTGAGTTCCTGTTTCCTCACACCTTATATACCTTTCTGTGTCCTGCCATCTTACTTCCTGGGATTAAAGGCATGTGTGCTTCCCAAGCAAAGGCATGAGATCTCAAGTGTTGGAATTAAAGGTGTGTGCCACCACACCTGGCGTTGTTCCCAGTGTGGCCTTGAACTCACAGAGATCCACAGATCTCTGTCTCCTGAGTGATAGGATTAAGGGTGTTGCCATCACTGTCTGGCCTCTATGTCTAATCTAGTCCCTGGCTCTGTCCATCCCCAGATAAGTTTTGTTGGGGTGCACAATATATCACCACATCCTTCTTTTCAACAGTTACCACATTTGCTATGGTTTGAATGTTTATCCCACAGAATTCCATGTCACATGTACATGGGATTTGCAGATGAGACCTTTACTAAGTGAGTGAGTCACAGGAGTTCTTCCTCAATAGGTGGGGTAATCCATCCATGGATTAACATCAGAAAATTTTAAAAAGTGGTTTTAAAAATTGTTCTACAATATCGGTTTGACTGTCTCTCGTGAGCCACTCAGCATGGGAGGCTCTACACCACCTTGGGACTCTGTAGATTTCTGACCCATATGCAGGTCCTCCTCATCAGACCCTGCCTTACAATCATGGACTTCTCAGATTCAAGAATTGTAAGAAATAAAATTCTTTCTTTATAACCATGTAGGTAATCTCAGGTATTCAGTTATCACAAAAGAAAATGGACTAAGACAACATGGAATATGTTGTGCCCACTCCCTCCCCCCATACATGAATTGTCAGCTCTATGTAGGAGTGTTTATCTCTGTTGACCAGTGTATCCTTAGTGCTCACAGAGACACAGAAATTACTTGATAAATAATTATTTAAACAAACAAATGTTTTAAGTAAAATAATATAATGGAAGAGCAAGAATAAAAGTAAAATAGGAACTATAAGCATAAATTATCCAGAAAAAATAGCAATTCTGAGCAAATACTTGAATCCATGGCTATGGCAAGAACAGTATACTCTGCCCTTGTTATTTCTCTTCTACGAATGAGCACTGTGACCAGCTTCCCCTGCAGTTAAGGCTAAGGGAACAAGTTTGGCCAATGTTCCCTAAACTTGAATACAATTAGCCTGGAAATATTGCTAAAATATAGATCTATATTCCACAAGTCTCAGAACAATGAATAGCTATGTCTAACCATTTGTCAAAGGACAGTACTTCTAATCTGTGGACCACACATTGAAGCTCACATTTAGCCCTTTAAAGACATCCCATACAGAAACAATAATGCCCCAAGNACTGAGAAAACTTAACAACAACTCTGTGTGACACCATTCTCCAACAGAAGGAGTCAGGACTCCTTAGAGAAATGTCTTATTCTAGTACTGGAACATAAAACATGAGTCTGGAGAATCATATTGTACAAAAAGTCAAGAGGTGCTTACTTATGCCAAAGAAACACAGCAACCAGCTGGAAGAATCCTGGTGATCAAACCTGAATAC
>LZPO01017864.1:0-15023 GCA_001675575.1 Neotoma lepida | reverse complement strand
AAAAAGGCAAATATGCCTCAGAAGGCAGAGAGGGTCTAGCAAAGATCTTCTGTAGAAAATGAACCCCCTGAGGTCTGTGTCCTTCTATCTCTGGGCCATTAAGCATTTCTTCACTGTCTTACCTAGTCCCATTAGATATTGGTCCATGGTGAACCAAAAATGTTCGTTATGTTCCTAGTTCATAGGTTGCAGATCATACCAGGACAGACCTGAAAGAAAGGACCACAAGTTGCCTGAGAACCTATGCAGTGACATGGATAGTAACAGTGGCATTCAGGGTATTCCACTTGAGGGATGATTTGCTGTGAAAGCTGTGGTCCAGAGTAGTCCAACAATGGCTGTCTCACAATGGAAAGGCTGAGAATCTGATAGTTGTTCAGTCCACAAGGCTGGATATCTCAGCAGTCCAAATCTTGTGCTGTAGTCCTGGAGGATTCCTGAGGAGCTGCTGATCATCAGTCTATGTAGGAATCCTGAAAAACCTGGTTCTAGTACTGGTGAAAGAATGCCTTAGCAACAGGATAGATGAACTGGCCAGGAGGCAAAAAGCAAAGTTTCCTCCTTTTGTGTTCTTTTATATGGGCTGCCATTAGAAAATATGGCCCAGATTTAGGGTAGGTCTTTCTACTTCAAATAATCTAATTATGAAAATACCTCTCCTTCTCCCTCCTCCTCCCTCATTGGTATTTTTATTTTACACTTATTAAGGGACAATTGACATATACCCAGTAATGGCTTCTTTAGCTCATGAATGTGGGGTATGTTTTGTTCAGGTGCTCTCTCACCTCTCAGTAAATTACAAGTGCTTCTCCTTGGAGGCCTGCAAACTGTAGTAGCCCTGTCCTTAGGTGTTGGCTGCTTTAAAGAGCTACCACAGCAGCTTTGAAAACATCATCTCCTAAGTATTCACTACTAGTACATAAAAATGTTGTGTCACCTCCTCCATGGCTGGTGTGAATGCAAACTTGTACAGCCACTTTGGAAATCAATATGGCAGTTTCTTAGAAAATTAGAAATCAATCTACTTCAAGACCTAGCTATACCACTCTTGGACATATACCCAAAGGAGGCTCAATCATAACACAAGGACACTTGCTCAACTATGTTCATAGCAGCTTTATTTGTAATAGTCAGAACCTGGAAACAAAACCCTCAACCAAAGAATGGATAAAGAAAATGTGGTACATTTACACAATGAAGTATTACTCAGCTGTTAAAAACAATGACATCAGGAAATTAAAAGGCAAATGGATGGAACTAGAAAAAAAATCATCCTGAGTGAGGTAACATGGACCCAGAAAGACAAACATGGTATGTACTCACTTGTAAGNGGATATTAGCTGCAAAGTAAAGAATAACCATGCTACAATCCACAGACTGAGAGAGGCTAGGTAACAAGGTGGGCCTAAGGGGGGTGATGCATGGATTTCCCTGGGAAGGGGAAATAGAAGATATCTCCTGGGTGGACTGGGGGCAGGTGGGGATGAGAACTTGAGGGATTGGGCTGGGGGTGGATGGAGGGTGAGAGTACTAAAAGAGATGACTGGAAAGGGGGGGCATTTCAGAGTTAGGTAGAAACCTGATGCAAGGAAAACACCCACAAATCTACAAGGATGACCCCAGCTAAGATTCCTAGCAATAGGGGATGCATAGCCTGAACTGGCCATGTCCTATTACCAGATTGGTGACTACCCCAATTATCATCAGAGAGCCTTCATCCAGTAATTTATGAGAACAGATGCAGAGACCCACAGCAGCCAAACATTAGACCGAGCTCAGGGAATCCTGATGAACAGAAGGAGGAAGGATTGCAGGAGCCAGGGAGGTCAAGGACATCACAAGAAAACCCACAGAAACAACTAGCCTGGCTCATAGGAACTTAAGAGTCTGAACCAATAACCAGGGAGCCTGCATGGGACCGATGTAGGCCCTTTATATACATGAGACAGTTGTGTAGCTTAGTATTCTTGTGGGACTCCTAACAGTGGGAGCAAGGGCTGTCCCTAATGCTTTCACTGGCTCCTGGAAACCTATTCCTCATACTTTCCCTTGCCCAGCCTTAATACAAGAAGAGGTGCTTAGTCTTACTGAAACTTGATATGTCATGCTTTGTTGATAGCCATGGACAGCCTGCCCCTTTCTGAACAGAAACAAAGGAGGAATGGATTGGGAGGGGCAGAGGGAGGTGGGAGGGAGGAGATGGGAGGAGAGGAGAGAGGGGAAACTTGTCGGTATGGAAAATAAATAATTTTTTTAAAAATGTGTTACACCAGTGACCTTGCTATTCACTAGGTCCCATTCTTCTAAAATATTTGTATATGCAGTAGTGTCTGGAGTCATTGGCAGGAATTCCTGTNTGGTGCTATGTAGAAACGCTGACTACAGCAAGCACCCTTGTCTCTCTTAACTTCATGGTCAGGGTTTTAATATTTCACCAAGTATGTGTATACTAGTTTGCTAAAGATATTTTTTAAATCATGAATGGTATATAATCTATAACTATATTTATTACTTTACTGTAATTTGATAATATTCTGTTTTACCATATTTTGTTTGTGGGATAGAGAACACATTGACTTTTTTAAAAATTATGTGTCTGTATATGGTATGTGCACGTGAGTGCTGTGCCCAGAGAGGCCAGAGATATTAGACTCCCTGGAGTTGGAGTTACAGGTAGTTGTGAACTGCCCAACATGGGTTCTAGGAGCCACTGAGCCAACTCTCTGACCCCTTAATTTAATTTTAAAAATAAAAGACCCATATAAGATTCCAGGAATAGTCAACTTGTGATGACATAATTCAGCTTTTACAGATAGATTCAATTTGCTCTTATTTCACTTGGGATTTCTTGCACTCCAAGCTGGAGTTCAAAGTTTCCTTTCCTGCATTATATATTCAAGTTTGATGAATCATAGTTAATAACTTCATAAAAGTTCTTAAAGTAGGGAGGAGTAGCACATGCCTTTAATTCCAGCACTTTGGAGGCAGAAACTGGAGTTCTAGGCCAGGCTGGTCTACATAACAAGTTCAAGACCAGCCTGGATGTGTATGTGTGTATGTATTTATGTACATATGTATGTATAAGTTTATTGTAATGAACCCACAGATAGAAACACTGCATGGCTGGATTAACATAGCCACTCAAACCCAGCCCCAAACTATACATCTCAATGAATTTCTATACAGTTAAAATTCTGAAGCCATCGAGATTCACTTAAGAGTTTTATACTTTCAGTATCAATTACATTTTTATGTATTACCTCAAAACAGGTCCATAAGGTCTAGAATGGTGTTCTTTTATTTTATTTTACTTATTTACTTATTTTGGATTTTTGAGACAGAGTCCTTCTTTGTAGTCTTGACTATCCTGGAACTCGCTATGTAGACCAGGCTGGCTTCAAACTTAAAGAGGTCTACCTGCCTCTGCCTCCCAAGTGCTGGGATTAAAAGTCATGTATCTCCCTCTACACATGGTTGCTTTTTTCCCCCTAATTCTGAGTAACTTTGTGAATCCTTTTGCTTGAGCAACCTTGCCAAATGTGTATTAAGTACTATGAACTCATTTCAGCATTTTCAGAAAGCTAATTTTTGGCTCCATTGATCTCACATGAACATACCTACACACAGACACACAAGTTATACACATTATTAAAATAAAAATAAAATCTTTTTTAAAAGATTCATCTAAGTTAGATTTTCTTGACCATGCAAAGACTTCAGGTGGTTTCAGTCCATTGATCTTTTCACCATCCTCTCCCTTCTCAGATGGAATATTGGCTCTTACTTTGTGCGAAATCGGCAACCCAGCACTACCACACGGGGCTAATGCTTGGTTGGATTTCTCCATACTTCCTCTTGCTCTTTGCTGCCTCCCAAACTCTATGGTCTGTCAATGATCATTTCCTACCCACAGGGAATTCCTTTATTTTTGCTTTTAGTATTGATCTGCTGGTGACAAATCCCCTTGTTTTTTGGTTTTTTTTTGTTGTTGTTGTTTTTGTTTTTTGTTTCTTTGGTCTGGAAAAAGGTCACCCCTTTTACCTTCATTTTGAAGCACATTTTAAATGGATATAAAGGGCCATGTGGTCCAGAGGAGCTGCCACGGCCCTGCACGCTCCTTAGAGGTGTGGTTACCTTCACAGGGGTGAATTGCTTTTTGTTTGTCTTATGTATAGTTAATTGTAGATCTCGAAAGACAATTTTTTAACTAATGGCCAGAAGTTTATACATAGTCATTTGCTTTCTCTTCAGACTAACTCCAATATCCAGACGTTCTTTCTGGGCATAGATGGTCTGTGTAAGAAGTATTCTCAGGAGACCTCTCAGGTGAGTTGTGACCTTGAGGCTTGACTTGGTGATGCCCAGAGCACATTACCTCAGACACCCTATGACGTAGTGTTCTGGAGGCCAGTCTCTTGCAGAAGTGAGTGTGATAATATCTTCTCTGAGTTTTCTTCTAAAACCATCTCACTTGTAAAATAGTTGAACATAAAAGTTTCAGTGATGACATTATCTGCCTGATCTATGTTGTTTGTGCTTTGGTGTGACATTGAGACACATGTGAGCTCAACTTAGCTTAGATCTACCCTTCTTTAGACATTATTCCCCCCACAGATACCAGTTATATTTCTAATAATCTCAGTTGGAAGACCAGTTGCCACCCAGGTGGAGCTCTGTTAAGTTCAATCAGTAGATTTCTTCTTGATACTATCCTTTGTGGGTAGTTACCCAGGGCTGCACATCCTTGCTTTGTTCCTGTTATAGTGGCATATAGCTCCATGGATCTTTTCCCTGACTCTTGTGACACTTGCCTCTCTGTCAGTTCCTTCCTACCCTATCAATCTCCCCATTGATATATTTGCTATATGCTACTTCCTGTAGTCAGTGACACTCTCATTTGACCTCTGTCCCTAACATCATGTGTCAGTGTCCCCTATGCTAAGCCCAAGGTTCCATGTCATTTAGCTTGTTTTCCTGAACAACCTGTAGTATACTAATCTTCAGAGGAAACTGTCCTTCCCTGCCTGTCAGCCCATCCTCCTGTCCTCTCTTTCTTAGCTGTACTGCTCTGAACAGACCTGGTGCAATGGTCCAGCATAGGGCTTCCTCAGCCTTGGGGTTGGCCTTTTCCGCTGTCTCAATCCATATAATTCCTTTGTGTTCTCTGTCTCTGTCTCTGTCTCTCTCTGTATGTCTCTCTTTGTCCTCTCTGTCTCTTTGTCTCTGTCTCTCTTTGTCTCTGTCTCTCTTTCTTTCTCTCTCGACAGGGTGTCATTATTTATAAACTAGCATAGAAGTTGCTATACAGCCTAGGCTGGTTTTAAACTCATAATTCTCCTACCTCATCCTCCCAGATGCTGGGGTACAGTTGTGTGCTACCATTCCCAGGTTTCACAGTGCTTTTTCACTTTGTTTTACTAATGAAGTCTCCCTTGTGAGGCCACTGCTAGCACTCTAGTCTCTAGAGCACAGCCCCTGCTAGAGCACAAGCCAGAATTCCTAGACAACCTGAGATTACAGACCTGGGAAAGTCCAGGCAGACAGAAGATCCAATGACAGAAATGCTTGGGGTCTTGCCTGTTCCCATTATCATAAGAGGCTTCTGGACTAGTCTCATCTACAGTGCAAGCCTGTCTCTCTAAGAAGCCTTAGCCCATCACCATAACAAGATTCTGGGTTCCAATGCTGCTTTGCGTTTGGCTCTATCTTAGGGGCAAAGCTGTGTCTGCCAAATCTGCAACTGTGGACAGTGGACAGTCATCTATAGGCCTGCAAGCTGCTCTTACCTGGGTCCTTATACAGAAATCACCATGCCATGGCAAGGGGAGCATTGCCCATCAACAGGCCTTGCCAGGCTCCAGTGTCCACCCCACTGGGAGCCTACATCCTGATTGTGTTGACACATGCTGCAGCAATGTGGGTCCCTGAGAGAGTAGCTTAGCAAATTAAGTTTTCTCTCTTGTTACTAGTGTGGGATGTACTGAGGAAGAAGGCAGAAGACAGGCAGCTGGCAGGTTTTTAGTTACTAACAAAAACTGGAACATCAGTCTGCTGCCAGAACAATTCCCAGCTCCCCATGGCCCCCAGGTCAAATCTAGAGCATGGATAATGCCATATGCCTTACACAAGTATGAATGGGAAAATGAAGGAAAAGAAAATCCCCCAGACATAGCCTTACCTGTTCAAACATGACACCAGCGGACTTCCACAGTCAGGGAAGGTAGATCACTAATCTACCATGAGTGTTAGGAGCTGGAAGATCAGGGCTATTTCTGCAGGCAAAGAGAGGGTTCATGACAAGGCCCTTGGAGCTGGGCTTTGGGGGGCAAGAGTTACTTGCACAGTTGAGGAAAATGCTCAAGGTTATTGATTGTTACTCTAATGAGGATTCCTACAGGGATGGCCTCAGGAATCTATACTTACCTATGTGAGCAGCAGTCATTCAATTGTCCCTGTCTTGTCTCAAAAGCCGTGATTCTTTTTGGAGACTCAAAGACTTAAGCCACATGAAAAATGTAGAGCCAGAGCTCAGGTATAGGGAGGATACTGTCACTGCTGACCTGAAGGCTCATGCCCTATATAGTCCCGTCTCTAGGAGCAGGCTCTCATAGTGGATGAGTTGCATATTCTGTTGAGTTGTTGCTTTCCACAACAGAACTATAATGGAAGGTATATAGAGGCTGATGCTACTATGATCCAAGAGTTAGGGTTAGGGCTGTGTGATAAATGAAGACCAACCTTGTGTCTGCTATTATTACTTGAGGGATGTATGGAACTTTAAAATATCAATGTTACCTATAATCACCCTGTACCTGTGGACCCAGCACTGAGTGGTGACAGAATTAGGTTAAGGAGTGACAGTTTAGTGTCTCATCTAAATTGTTAACACCATTTATTTACTCAAACCATCAACTAGCTTTCTTTCTTTGAGTGAGCCTCAGATCGCTGCTCACTTGTTCACACTGCCACTCTCAGAAGCCCAATTCAAATTATATAGGGTGTATGAGGTTTCCTGTGGGTATGAAGACAGGGATGGTGCTGGCTTCAGATGCAGCTGGCTCTAACAGTCCATACAAGGCTACCTTGGTATCTACCAGCTCTAGCCACCATGCTGGGCTTCCTTGTTTCAACTCTTTCCACCTCTCTAACACTGCCCTAGCCCATGTATTAGGGTCACTCACTGGGCAGAAGGCCTTCTTCAGATAATCACTACCATCAAAGTGGGACCATGTATAATGTCTTACTAACCACAAGAGTAAGCACACCACTGGAGCATCTTAAACAGGAAGGCTGCTGGAGAGACAAAGAGCCTTATTGTTTAGAGTTCATATTGGATAAGCCTACCTACCTTTGCATTTGACAGCCTTCTGGCATTCTGTCGCTCCTGAAATATCTAAGCTATGTGTCCACTCTGGTCAGACATTAACCACAAGCAAACCCAAGGAATCTGTGACTGTCCCTATGGGAGGAAATGCAGGTCTACTGGGGGAGTACATGTAAAACAGAACATGCTGCAACCCACACATAAAGTTCCATCCAACCTTCTATTCCCACAAGAGATATGCCNTGACTTTGTGCCCTCAACAGCTGAAATGTATTATCTTACTAGATTTCAGAATTTCAAGAAAAACACAGGAGGAGACTGGTGGCCTTCTATCGAGAAAAGGTAAATGAAATCAAGCTCTTGCTTCTTGAATTGTTTGATCTTGTAATTTCAGTGTCATATTGTTATAGTTCAAGTTCTCTCTCCTCTCTCTCTCTCCTCTCTCTCCTCTCTCTCTCTCTCTCTCTCTCTCTCTCTCTCTCTCTCTCTCTCTCTCTCTCTCTTTCTAAGGCCTCACTATGTAGACAAGACTGGCCTCAAACTCATAGGGATCCACCCGCCTCTGCCTCCTGAGTGCTGAGATTAAAGGTTCACTAGCACCTATGACATTTGTTTTCCTTTGCATTTCCAGTTGAGGAAATAATTACTTCTTATGACCATCAGTCTGTTTGCCTGACCTGCCAAGGAGCCCCTCTGCTCTGGGCAGCCTACACAGAGCTACCTACTCTGTCCACCTGGGCTCCCTCACCTAGGCAGGCCAATACTAGGGCCTCAGAAGCATGAGAGCAGCACAGAAGCTTCTCTTCTCATCTCTCTTGTTTTTTTACATAAAAGTCCTTTAAAAAAAAAAACTCCAAAGGTTATATAATAAATGAAGTGAGGATCCTAGGTATAAAGCCATAAAGTCCTGAGAACCTGTTAAGTCTAGAAGGCATTTCCCAGTCCACTGCCTTGGTACACAGATGGGACAGACAGGAAAGGCCCTCAGGTTCTGTGCATAGTTCACTGTTCTCACTCTGTTATCCACTGCTCTCTGTACAGCACTCCTACATCACTCCCTAACAGCTGCTGAGCATCCAGCCTAGAGGCCTCTTTCAGTCTAGTCTTGGTTACTCATTTAATGTGTATTACCTTCTTAAACCTCTCAGCAAACAAAAGGTTTTACATACACCACTATAAATCTGAGATTTTAAATCTATCCCTTGACATTTCCTAGTGCCTTGTGAGAAAGCAAGATCTAAACCCTAACATATTGTAGACTGCATTCTGAAATCACCTGTATAGAGGAGGACATGTCTCAGACTTGACATCAGAGTCTCTAAGGAGACCCTAACAGAGCTTCATGCTCTGGGCCCCTACTGGCTAGTTCAGATCCACTGCCTTGTGGAGACTGAGCTGAGTGTCTCTAGAGCTCTGACCTGACTCAGCTCTATACAAAGGTCCTGATGAGCCAGGCTTGCTGAAATGTCACATTTGTAGACAAACCAAGTGTGTTCTCTGAACTGCCTCTTGGAATAGTCTGTCTAATAATGGGGTCATATTTATATTCAGATTTCTCAGTTGGAGGAGTCCCTCAGAAAGTCAGTGTTACAAATCAAGCGACTACAAAGGTAAGAGTGCCTCATGGGGACAGTCATCTGGCTCCATATCACTGAAATAGACAAAAACAGATGAAAGAGATGAAGGGTTCCCATAGAGGCTTCCAAATGATTCCCAAGACATTTGGTAAGGGGCCAGGAATTACAATGACTGTAGGTGAATGTTTTGTCTGGGTCCCACCAGGCCCCACGCGGTCCAGCCCACCCAGCGGTCCCTCAACCACTTATAAATTAATAACTCAAAAGCATATATTAATTACAACTGCTTGGCCATTAGCTCAGGCATATTACTGACTAACTCTTATATTTAAATTCAGCCCATTTCTATTAATTTATGTTTTGCCACGTATTCTGTGGCTTTACCGGTCTACAGGCGTCTCTGTGGCTTTACCGGTCTACAGGCGTCTCCTGACTCAGCCTTCCTCTTCCTAGAATTCTCCTTGTTTGTTTATCCCGCCTATAGTTCCTACCTGGCTACTGGCCAATCAGCATTTTATTTATCAATAAATCAGAGCAACACATATTCACAGCATACAGAACAATATCTCCATCAAATGACCATAATGCAAATGGTGGTTACCTGCAGTCTCTTGTGCATGACATGGCAGCCAGCTGTGGAGGGAGAGCTTGGCATGGCATTTGTTCTTCAAGGCACTTACATTGAGTAAGTCCATTGTATTAGTTAATTTTCTCATTTCTGTGACAAAAGGAACTTGAAGAAGGAGGGATTTATTTTGTCTTATAGTTTGAGGGTACAGTAGTACATCATGGTGGGAGAGGCATGGCAACAGTAGCTTGAGGCAGCTGGTCATATCCTATCTATATTCAGAAAGCAGAGAAAGATGAGTTCTGGTGTTCAGCTTACTTTCTCCTTTTTATTAAGTCCAAGACCTCAGCTTGTGGAATAGTGCTACCCAAATTTAAGTGGGTCTTCCTACCTCATTTAATTCAACCTATAAATTCTCTCATAGATATGCCCAAAGGTTTGTTTCCTATGAAATTTTAGATTCTGTAAAGTTGATATTAGTCATCACCAATCTACCCTTTGTCATACCTAAACATCATTTTAAAGCCATAACTTTCCACCATAATGAAAAATGCTGTCCAACTTAAAAAGTCCAAAATGGCTCAAAAGTATAAATGCAGAGTCTCTTATGAGACACAGACTATATCTCACCTGTGAGATTCTATAAAATAAAATAAAAAAAAAACAAGTTATGTACTTCTAACATACAGTGGCACAAATTAAACATTTGTATTCCAGAAGGAAATAATAGGGGCAAGGCAAAGGTAGACAAGACTAATACCCAGAAAGGAAAACACCAAATTGTATTGGTCCATGTCTAGCACCCAAGGGTCTTGCTAGAATCATCTCATCTCCAAAGGACTTGGGTAGCCCATCACTCCAATGCACAAAGCTCTTCTTTTGGGATGGCCTCACTCCATCCCTATAGCTTTCCTTGCTAAAGTACCATGATCCTGGCATCTCCAACATTCTTTGGTCTCCATTAGGCTTCAGCTTCATATCTTCATACAGTAGCTCCTCAGGTCCCCCTTGCATTGAATCCAACTATACCACACATTGCTTGGTCTCAGTGGCCTTCTGTAATCTTAATACAAGCCTCCATGATTCCCTTATTCTTTCATCTTCCATTCCTTAGAACCAACACCACATGGACAAGGCTACCAAATTATGCTGCCAGCTTGAGCCTAGCTACTTGGATCATAGTTATATCAACCTTCCAGGCTGATCCTGAGGAAACTCTTCCCTAAGCTGTGGTTGTCAGTCATTCTCAGTTTAGACTCTTTCCTTTCAAAAGAATTTGTCTTTCACAAGATGGAGCCTTTAATGGCTAGAGTCTTGCCTAGAGCTCTTGTCCTATTTTCCCTGTGCAGAGTTTAACAAGTACAGCTGTTTTCTCATTGCCCACCTTGTCTATCTATAACTTTAAACTATATTCTTTCCCTGCTAAGGGGCAATTTACTTATCTATTCATTCTACTGTTGCTCTTTCGTCCTGCAGACCTGGATAAGAGGTAAGAGCAGTGAGCAGTAACCATGGCACAGCCCGGGTACTATCCTATCTTGGAATTTGTGCCACAANCAAATTAGTCTTATTTCTTTTTTAATTCANCCTCACTGAAGTTCTCAGAACATGAGTAGAATGCAGCCATTTATTTGCCAGAACATAACACAAATGGCCTCTAGCCCAATACCTAATAGAATTCTTCTCCTCTGAAACCTCATGAGCTAAACCTCCACTGTCTACATTTCTGTCAGCATTTTGTTCTTCTGAACTCCCACCAGACTGGTCCATTAAGATCTGCTTATAGTATTCTAAGAATTTTCTAACCCAGAGTTCTGAACTATTCCACATTCTCCCTGAAAACTGGTTTCCAAGGCCTAAGAACCATGTGATCAGCTTTATCACAGCAACAGTACCACTTCTCAGTATCAATTTTCTATATTAATTATTTTTCTCATGGCTGTGACAAAAGCATATAATACTTAAGGAAATAAATTTATTTTTATCCACATTTTGAGGTAACAGCCCTTTGTGGTAGGGAAGGCATGGAGGTAGTAGAAATGAGGCACCTGGTCATATAGCTTCTACAGTCAAGAAACAGATAAATCCTGGTAGCCAGCTTGTTTTCTCCTTTTTATTCCTAGACCCCCTTAGCCTATTGGATGGTACTGTTGCTGGATCCTAATGGCTCCCTCGGGAGAGGGGATGAGAAGGAACAGTGTCAATGACGTAGATATCAGGAGTCAATTTAAGGCAAACAGCAGACTCATTTATTCAATAATGGGGAAGGCCTTATATACCCTCCTCCTAGTACCCAAGCTGTGTCCCAATCTGGTGGCATTATGTGGTTGTCCCTCATTGGCTGGGCACGATCAGGAACTCTGACAGCACCTGCTGCTAGGCCCTCAGGCAGACTACAGGTTGGCTCATAAGGAAGTACGTTATGTGCATGCCTTGGCAACTGGTTTGACCAATTTCATCAACCCTATGGGCCTGTCCTACTACATGGTACCCCACCCACATTCAGAATAAGTTGTCCCAACTCAATTAACTCAGTCTAGAAACTTGCTCACTAACATGACAAAGGTTTAAGCAATTCTAAATCCTATCAAGTTAGCAATTAATATGAACCACATAGTCATGCATTATAATGAGGCACATCTCAAAGTGCTACAAATAACCAGAAGTATATTACATTTCACTATCTGGAAAATAACAACATTAAAATTCTCATTTCTTGTCTGTTTTGGTCAATGCCTTAAGCATACCGCAATTGTGAAACTCTTTATTCGCACTTAATGTCCATGAAATATGGACTCCATAACACACCATAGTTGAGACAACACAGTGGTATAAGACATAAGACATGATATATATTTTGTCCAGTGGTGGCTATCTTTTTCTGAGAAATGGTACAATGTCCCATGAAGCTTTTATGTGTGGAATGGTCAGTTTGGTTTTTTTACCTAAGTTGTGTGGATACCTACAGGCCTGACCAACCAAGCACCTGAAGGTGTCATGGCCATATTGGGCCTGGGAATGCAACTGAGAGGCAGGTGTGAGTACCTGTTATAGCTCCTGACTAAGCTCTTCTTTGTCTCCATCTTGAAGAAAAGGACCTCTTTTCTTTATCCTTATTCTCAAAAAAAATTGAACTGGAGAAATGGCTCAGCAGTTAAGAACATTTGCTGCTGTTGCAGTGGACCATGGTTTGGTTCCCAGCACCCACATCAGGTGGCTTACAGCTGCCTATAACTATAGTTCTGGGAAATCCAGTGCCCTCTTCAGGCCTCCATGGGCACATGAGAAGGCACCATTCTTGACTTCAGACGTTCATGTGAGCCAAGCTTGTCAACTGCTTGTGCTCAGGTGCTTCTGTTTGAGGGAGGGCAATAAATGAACTTATATATCAGACAGGGACATGTGCTGTTATAAGAAATGGTACTGGGTGAGAGAAATGAATACTATGGGGGGCTCCAGGAAGTGGCCTTATAACAGAGGTCCAAGTCACAGTTGTTGATGAATGTCTATTCTTAGCTTATTTGGTCTAACTGGACTGATTGCAAGCACAAACTNTCTTAACATTCAGACTAGGCTGCAGTATCTCATCTGCATTGTTCATACATGTGAGTCTGTGGAAACAGGTATGCTTTGTCCTACATTTACATAAACATTCCATATCTACTAAGATAGGCCAGGCAGACAGAGGGGCCCAGGGTGCATCCTACTGTGAACAGACAGCTTAGCATGAAGCAACCATTGAGTAGGATTATTAGGTATCAGACCTCAGGCAAGGTTGTCTCTTCTGCCTTCTGTCACAGAAATCCAGGATTGCTTTGCTGGGGGAAAAAAAAACACAACCCTTATCTACTTGTCTCCATTTCTCCTGTTAACTATTAAATCTGAATGGGTTAGTATCTCTTATTGTTGCATTTGAATTTCATACATTTAAAACATAACTTGCCAATGACCCATTATTATAATAGTTACAACCACAAGTGTCAGTTATGTGTACATGGTGGCCAGTGTTGGTTTTCTCTGCTTTCCAGTTGTGAAGGAATAAAGCAGTAGGCCAAGAGAATGTGTAGAAATTCATACAGTTAACTATTTCCAAGCCTTTTTATACTTTGGGATGAATGAGGGAGAAATCAATTTCATTAATTAATCCAATATCTTTACTCCATCTATTTAGTATGAGGTCATCACAACAAGCAGCTTTCAATACAATCAAAACTTCTGTTTCAAGTAAGTGAAGTAATATCATAAAGGAGAATACAAAGATACCTGCTGCTGAGCCACAAAAAAGTAGGCACTAAAGTAAAGACTATTTTTTTTAATCATTGTTCCTTCAGCAAAGCCAAACGGATGTCTCTTGCTGCCACCCAACTCTTCACTTCCTGACAGGTGTGTGGGCCTGGTGGGATGGTGTAAGAATTTGTGAAAATTGAGTAACCCATAGTCATATCTATGGACATGTCTATGTTTTCTTCCTATCTGGTTCTCCCTCCAAGTCTCCAGATCCCACCCATTAACTAATAGCGTGGGCAGTTCATTAGATGTCCAGCTAAGTACTTAGCTTACATTAGTGTGAAGCTTGGGTCCCAGAGTCAAAACTTAGATCCTCACAGGACAATCATAGGACATCCATTCCTGCAGCCACAGCAATTAGTTGAGTATGATCAGGTGTCTATGAGCCTCCCAGAAATCCCTGTCCTACCCAAAAGTGAAGGTTGGTATCTGTGGATATAANGGGATGGTCCTTCCACAGCATGTACCACTCTACTCTGAGAGCCCTATCTTGTGTCTCTGGGTGTCTTCGGGACAACTCAACCTTGGGAAACTGGCTATCTAACTTGGAAAGTGCACATTCATTATACCATTATAGTCCTAAGACCTTATTTGGGAAGGCAATTTCCATCCTTGGTCCTCATGAGTCAGAAATAAAGAGTTAGGCAAAAGGAGGGAATCACCATGGGCATGTTACTTTAATGGGCTCAGGGTGTTCTCTAAACAGGATTTTTCTGTGGGTTTAGTTGATGAGTTTGCAGCAAGCAGGTGTGAGTTCTAGGAGACTAGCCTATGATTGGGAAGTATTCACTGTAGCACATCTGTGCCTTCTTGTGGGGTGTAAAGACATCAGACCAGTCAAGCAGACTGTCTCTAGCCATTGTCACCAAGAGAATACTGTGTAGAACATATATCTGGATTCAAGACAAAGAAGAAGGTAGGAATCTGAAAAACTCTTTGAGGTGACATCCCTGTCCAGGAAAATTAAATTTCAAATAGATGTTGGAGCAACTGTATATGTAGGCTAAGCTAATGAGCCATTCTGGGACTCCTGTTGGAGTAGTTAAGAAAGGGTATCTCTTTGCTCTGAGGTCACTACCATCATGTAGCCAGGCTAGGGGAGGGCCAAGTTGAAAATAAATCTAGCCAATGGTTTCCCTGTCTACTTTTTGACTAATGAATGTTGTAACATGGGCTAGCCACATGTGTTAACAACAGTAAATGAATGCTCCTGTTCATAGGGGTCTAGTCAGTGGTACTAGGCAACAGTTGAAGAACTAAAAAAACA
>LZPO01017863.1:47726-62511 GCA_001675575.1 Neotoma lepida | reverse complement strand
ACTTTTAAAGAAAAACTTATTCTTCTTTCAGCAGTCATCAATTATCAAAAGCTCTTTACCTAGGGGTGGGAGCTCTTCAGCTTCTTCCCCCTCCATGCTGGAATGTGGTTGGCTTGGTATTGACCTTGAATTTTCCTTCCTGCTGGGAAGATTTCATAGTACTAGAAGGTGCTATGCAGGGTTCTGGGGTTCAAAACATTACCAATCATCTCATTTAGCTTGTGAATTATGACCAACTTGGCAAGATGTGCCCTTGCATTCAATAGTGGCATGAACATCATGGAAGTAACCCATCACTTTCCCATTGGATTTAAGGTCATAGTAGGAAAAACATGCCTGGTACTTTAATATGGCCAAGAACCTGTCACTGGGGAGTTCATAGGCCTCAGATGTGAACTTACTACTATTATTTTGATAAATGGACATAATATCAAACAACCCTCTAAATGTGTATCTCTATATCCATAGATTCATGCATATCTGAGACCTCATTAGGGAAGTTTCTTTGTGAAGTGGACTGTGGTTGACAAAGAAACTCACAACTGTTGAAGAGAAGACTATAAGTGTCTGCTGAGTGGGACCTCTATATCACACTCTCTCCTCTACAAGGCTCAGGGACCATTACAGAATCAGGGAAAGATGGTAAGAGCCAGAAGTAAGAGAGGACCATGGTGAAACAATGTCTTTTGGATATGATAGGATCACTGCACTCAAGAACTCAACAGCTATGTTGCCTGAACAAGACCTTCACAAGATCAATACAAGTTTCTTTTAAAACTATAATCTGTACTAGTTACATAAAAATGAGATAAGTTTCACAAAATGTAAAACCAAATAGATAACTTATTATTGCATTATTGTGGTGTGTGTGTGTATGTGCACGTGTATGTGTGTAATATATGCATGTGTGTACGTATGTGGTGCCGGTGTGCTCATCTGTGCCTGTGCATGTATAGGGCAGAGTTTAGCATGAAGTGCCTTCTTTGTTGGTCTCCATCTTATTTCTTGAGACAGACATTTTCACTGAACCTGTATCCCACTGATGGGCTAGACTGGCTGGCCAGCAAGCCCCTGGGGTCCTCTGGTTCTGGGATGATGGGCTCATACACAAATCACAGCCTTTTACATGGGCACTAAAGATCTGAGCTCAGTCCTCATGCTTGTGAAGCAAGCACTTTCCCCCTGAGACATCTCCCAGTCCTAAAAATAAGTATCTTAAATGTAATTTTGCCGTTCACCCAGCATCCCAGCCATCTTCATTTTTATATAGTGTTTTTTGTCATTTCCAAATATTGGTTCTTTATGTTTTACTGCTCAATTCAGGCAGGACAGGGAGGCAAAGCATGTGAAGACACACAAAATGCATGGCTGAGCTGAGCAGCTTCCATTGGAAATTCTGCATGGTGGAGAGACTCAGTGATCTGTGACATTAACAGATTATGATGACAAAATAAGGGGGAAGCTCCTCCCTGTTTGCTTTGTCTTACCATAGTTCACATAACTTTATGCGGAGTAGATCTGATAGGAGGGCACAGAGAACAGCTGGCAAAGTGGGTTCATCAACATTTAGAGACACAGAGACAATTCTTGGCAGTTCATTTTGTGACTTCTGGTTTGATTTCTCATTGGGGCCAGTAGTGAGAGCACTAGTCTGAGAGTACCTTAGGTTCTGTTGAGCTAAATTGCATTAAGGATAGGTGCAGACCTGTCCTTCACAGTCTGGGTTGTTTGTTCATAATTTAGAACTCGAGAGAAGGTGACCTGGGGATTGAGAAGTTCCTGATGAGGGAAGCTTCAAGTTTGCTGACTAAACAACTTTTCAGTGTTCTGAAAGTTGATTAGCCTCCAGAGAGAAGGATAAAAGTTCTGTTCAGCTTTTCTTTGTCAGCATCCCTAGCGAACCTTTGAACTTTTAGAAATTGTTCCTTAGAGGATAGCTAACTATCCTTGGGGGCAGGAGAGAAAGAAGGAAGCAGAGAATATGAGCAAAGCAGACAAATGAACTTTCCTTACCACTATGATTTCTGGACGTTTCCCCTAAGCATCTCTGTGTGGACAGTGTTCTTCATTGTGAATGGGGAAAACAGCTGCTGGCTCTGCCTCCTGGCCTTAGGTCTGGACTGGCCAGAAGCTTGCCAGTCTGGGTGATCACTGGAGAGGTGATGAACTTTCTAGTTGATCCCCCCTTGTCTGGAGGCATCTTCCAGGAGCTCCTGCCTATGAGCTACAGAACGGTAAAGCACCATCATGGAAATGCTTGGCTCGTCACCTTCTAAGGACACAGATATACTGANAAGAGGCTGGGAAAGGGTGAGCCGAGAGTCACATCTTCCTCCTTAGCAGAGAACACATCTACCCAGCTATTTGCAGGGCTGGCACAAAACTCTGCCTTGCTCCCAAATCTTGCTTCTATCTTCTCCCCATTCTTCTTCTATCTGCCTGCCTTTCTGTAGATCCCTAGGACTGGTCGATCTACAAATCACTCTGTACTCTGTCCTGTCCCTATTTCCCCACCTCTATTCATTGGCAAAATCATTAAAAAATATCACTGAGTACATACGTCATCAAAGTTTTTTTGGGGGGGGGCTCTGGCAATACAAGAAAGAGAAAATAAAAGATGAACCATGGAAATATTAATTAAATGTGGGGTTTTGAGGCAACATTAGTAAGGAAGCAAAGGTATGACTTGAGATACTGGTAAGAGCAATGGTAAGAAAGGTACAGCCCACTGGAGGGCAGAGAGCGTGAGGTCTCTCTAAATGAAAGACTGGGGGGAGGAGACATTTGTTCAGGGACCTGAATGAGGTGAGGGAAGGGAGTCCTGCTGACCCATTGGTGTTTTCTTGTGCTTTCCCCCTCTCCCGGGACCATGGAGAAAACAAGCAGTCACAGGAGAGTCAATGTGGCATTTTCCAAGCTGCTTGGTGGGACTGAGGCTGTGGCAGGTTGGATATAGGAGCACAGTGGCCATTTGGGGTTCTATCTCCCATGGAAAGCAGAGCTTGAGACTCCAGGGATTAGAAGATGCTGTCCTCACTCCACAGCCATTTTCTTGCCTTCTGGTCCCAGGTGGACACTTCGCAGGACAGATGGAAATTGAAGATTGAAGTTTGAGCCCCGTCATTCCTTCTGGACTGTTCTTTGCTTGTCTGCAGGAAGCACATTCACTGAGGTAAGAGGTGAGCATACCTTTCATCATATCCTGCCCCCCAAATGTGGAAGAGGGCCAGCTATACAGGGAAGCAAGCCCCAGAGGCAGGGGAAGATGCAATTCTTTATTCCCGAAGAGGCCATGTCTTCTGACAGTATCCTGTGTAGATCCCACTTCCCAGCCATACTCTGTAACTGATCCCCATGGAAAGGCTGAAACTGTCAAGTGAACATAATGCAAATGGAGCCTGTGTTTGGAGGATGTAAAGGATACAAGGAGCACCATCTCTGTGGGATTGGCCAGGAGTACTTAGAATCATTGAAATGCTGTAGGAGTTTCTAAGATGGGGACACAATTGCCAGAGAAGAGGTAGTATAAATTAGCAGACTGTGGTCAGGCAAGTAACGTGATGGCTGATCACAGAAGAATGGAGAAGGATTTCTAGTGCGTTGAGAGATGAAGGTACATGTTAGATCTGGTAAGTACACCTGTTTATGGTGTACATGGTGTGGTACTGATAATGAGCACTCATCCATTTGAACTTGCACACTTCTATTACATATTCACATATATGAATTCACATATATGTTATCCCTTAAACATTTAACAACAACTTTGGATAGAAACAGTAGCCATGTTGTAGAGTTAAGGAATGCAAGGGAAATGTTTCTTGAACCTTCAAGGCTTCTGAGGTGGGAATCGTTGTCCTCCCTCTCTCTCTCTCTCTCTATTGCTCTCTAGATTTCACAAGGAACAAGGACTCAGAACTAAATGTTGGGGAATTACACTAGTTTCACTGAATTTTATCTTGTTGGTTTCCCGGGCTCTGAAAAACTACGCCACATCCTTTTCGCTACCTTCTTCTTCTTCTACTTAGTGTCGTTAGTGGGGAACACAGTCATCATTGTGATCGTCTGTATTGATAAACGGCTGCAGTCCCCCATGTATTTCTTCCTTGTTCACCTCTCCATCCTGGAGATCCTGCTCACAACCATTATTGTTCCCATGATGCTTTGGGGGCTGCTGCTCCCTGGGATGCAGGCAGTATCACTGGCTGGATGTGTTGTACAACTCTTTTTGCAACTTGCCCTGGGGACCACGGAATTTTCATTGCTTGGAGCGATGGCTGTGGATCGTTATGTGGCTGTCTGCAACCCCTTGAGGTACAACGTCATCATGAGCAGTAGAACCTGCAACTCTGTGGTAATTGTGTCATGGGTATTTGGGTTCCTTTATCAAATTTGGCCAGTGTATGCCACATTTCACCTTACCTACTGCAAATCAAATGTGGTGGACAATTTCTTCTGTGACCGGGGGCAGTTGCTCAAGTTATCTTGTGATAATACTGTTTTCATAGAGTTTATCCTCTTTTTAATGGCTATTTTTGTGCTTTTTGGTTCTTTGATCCCTACAATTGTCTCCTACACCTATATCATCTCCACCATCCTCAGGATTCCCTCAGCCTCTGGCCAAAGGAAAGCCTTTTCCACCTGTGCCTCCCACTTCACCTGTGTTGTNATTGGCTACGGCTGCTGCTTGTTCCTCTATGTAAAACCCAAGCAAACGCAGGCAGCTGATTACAATAGGGTAGTTTCCTTGATGATTTCCATCATAACTCCTTTCCTCAACCCTTTCATCTTCACACTCCGCAATGACAAAGTCATAGAAGCCCTTCGGGATGGAGTGAACCGTTTCTATCACTTATTCAAGAGCTAGCCATGCTCTGAGGCATTTACATGGCCAAACACATATTAAGCATGCTAGAATAATCTGAAAAGAACATCTCTGAGCTGCATCATAATCACTATCATTATCAAATAATCTGTGTGCAGATACTTTAAGTTGTGGCTACATTTTTATCCCATTCTTTTCTTCCCAGATCCTCCTGTTTCCTACCCTTCCAACTTCATGTTTTTTCTCTGAAACAAAACAAAAATCTGCAAATTAAAAATGCATTAAAAACCACTGAGTCATATTTGTGTTGATCATCTACTCCTGCTGTGGAGTGTGGTTGATATGCCAAGTGTCACTCCATTGAAGAAAATCAATTTTCCCTCCCCCAGGAACTATCCATTGCAAACAGCTTCTTGGGTAGGAGTGGGAGTTTGTGCTCACTTCCCCTCCTTCATGCTGGGATTTTTTTTTCCTGGTTTGAACGTGTATAGGTCTTATGCATACTGTCACAGTCCCTGAGAGTTCATCTGTGTATCTGCCCTGTTTTTGATGGGACATTTTAAAACCATCATCACTGTATGCAAGGGGGCACAGTAAAGAAACAATTGACATGACTGCTTCATTATTAGGCTTTTTATTATGAATAAGAGAGAGAAATTATCCAGAGGCATCTTGAAGAGTCAGAGCAGAGAAAAGAAAACAGAACAGACATGGCCAGGGCTAGTGAAGCAAGGAGAGCATAGTGGAGATGGCAAGTGATAGAGAGCATAGAGCATAACAAGAGAGAATAGAGAGGCTAGCAAGAGAGCATAGAGCATAACAAGAGAGAGAGAGGCTAGCAAGAGAGCATAGAGCATAACAAGAGAGATAGAGAGGCTAGCAAGATGATAGCCTGAGACAGAGAATGTTTGGGGTGAACAAACCATGTGGACTATGAGGAGGTTGAGTAGCTCAGGGGAGGGAAGGGCCAGGAGACTAGCATGGAGTTTGAAATGTACAACAAGTACTTGTGAATAGAGACCGAGGAGCCTAGAGGCCAGCATGGGCTTTATATGCAACCACAGGTATCCATATGTCCTTCTGCCAGAGTTAAAGGGAAATGTCTGCTTTTGGCAGATGGAAATCAGTTTTACAAGTCCTGGAGGAGTGCTGGCTTTTATCTAACCACCCGAAATCCTCCTGTAGTCCAGCTTGAGCTCATTCCTGGACCTACGGACTACCTGAGACCTAGCAATCCCCTCTCTAATTGGCAAACTTTCTTGAGGTGTTAGAGGAAGAGGTTTTCTCTTACATTGTCACCCAGATCCTACTGCTGCCACACAGGGGTTGGGTGATGGAGCTGTCTTCCGGGATCTAGACTGGGAAGAGCTGGCCTTTCCACAGCCCTGGCCTGAGGGGTGCAGTGCACGGAGCAGAAGAAGAGGTGGCCTCTGTTCCTCTCTGGGATTCTCAGTCTTCGAACTTTCCCAGGTCTCTCATGCCCGCTTTGCTTTTGTCCTGCTTCATTTGTCCATCCTCTCCTTCCCCAGCCAGCTCTGCTCCTCTTTTGACTGTTCCANGTCTACGGTATACTCCTAGGTTCCTATTTCCCCTCACTACAAACTAACAAAGCAACNAAGTTTTCCGTGCGCTTGTCCACCTTTCTCCAGACCGTGCTGCTCTCACTCCTGGTTTCCAGCTTTGTCCAATTCCCCTCTTTCCTGTCAGCTCCACCCCGTTCCATTTGGGGGGCTGTCATGGCTACTTTGTAAAATAATCCAGTGCAGCATTTTTAAAAACTACAAATTGATGCTGTGTGGAATATCCATAGCAAGCTAGTTAAACAGTTTTTCTTCCATCCAGTGGGATTTTATGATGCTGCCAGAACAATGGTGTTCTTCCTGCAATGCTTAGAAGAGTTATAAGCTACGTTTTCTTCAGTGAGAAAACCGGAGTGTACTGAGTGTAAGTGGCTGTATATTCACAGTTGCTGTGGATGGCATCATACGGAAGTGATAACTAGTTGTTCTGAAATTATGGCAATGAAGTGGGCATGAAGGGAAGGGAAGACTTGGCACTGTGAGCCTTTAAATATTCTTTTCATTTCTGCAAACGTATACTAATTTACTATACAAAAATACAATTATTAAACTCCCCTTATTTGTCTTAAAGGATGTACTAAGTCATACTCCTGTCCTTAAAATATGCCGCAGGCCCGGGATCTTCTTCATCACACACATATTTGTCCAAATAAGGAGGGATTTGATTAAGTAGTCATGATGTTAAATCATGATATTTTGGAGCTGTTTTGGATGTGTATCTGTAATGCCAGCACTCAGGAGGCAGACGGAAGAGGGCTGAAATTATGCTGGCTTACATAGTAATTTCTAGGTTGGCATGAATTGTGTAACAAGAACCTGGCTTAAAACAAAGGAGCTATGGAAGAGGATATGAAATTATTTGTTTTTCTAATTATAAAGTTCTAATTCTGTTATTTTTTTTTTGGCTTGAGTGGTGGATAAGTGCTTAAAATACATTCACTACTGAAAGTGTAAAATTTAATCTAAAGCCCCACAGCTTTCATTTAAAATGCCAATTCTAAATATATATAAATTCGTTAAAATGTGTAGATTTGGGGTCTTGTTAATTTTGGTGTGTGTGNACTGACTAACCATCCTCAGGTATAGAAAATATAGAATATCTCTATTAGCTGAGCATAGAATATAAAATTTACCAAAAAAAAAAAATCTGTCAAAACAAGGAAGCTGTAGCTGATTGAAAGAATGGTAGCCTTGTATGTACAAAGCCCCAGATTTCACCTTTAGCATGGCATAAAAACATAATCATGGAGATATTTCTAGATCTTAACATAGAAGCTGAGAGCTCAGCAATGTTAAGAAAATAAGGCATGTGTTGATGTGACCATATCCATTGGAAAGTGTGATATGTACATTGAAGATGCTTTTAATTCTTCATCAGATGATGAAGCATTGGCAATCCAATACAAATCAAAATCGCTATGGAAAGTCATTCACATAATGCAAGGTAGATAGATAACAGCATATATGTGAAAAGATGTGAAAATATTAGAGTCCATATATATTACTGATGGGAAGGTACAATGATTCAGTAGCTTTTNAAAAAAATGAGAGTTCTATAATGATGTATCATATAACTACATGAACTAACAACCACACTCCTAGGTATATACTTGAGAAATGAATGTTTGTAATAATTATAATAGTTGACAGATGGAAAAGCTTGAATATCACTCAGTTGATGGAGGAATAAACAAATTTTTCATCCATAGAACGAAATACAGATTGTCATAGCAAGCTTTGTACTACTTAACAAATACCTGATATAAATAAATTATCAAAAGGTTTTGGAGACTTCAGTCCATAATCAGTTGGCCTCATTGCTATTGGTCCTGTGGAGAGGTCATACATCATGTTAAAAGCATGCAATGGAGGAAAACCACTTCTGTCTTGTGAACAAAAGGGAGGAAGACGAAAGGGCTGAGGATTGTACACGCCCTACAGAGGGCACACTCCCAGGGTCATGACTACATTCCAGGGGTCTTAAAGGCTCCAGAACCTTTTAAAGGTTCTACCACGGCCCAATATCACAATCCTAGGGAACGAGCCTTTGACACAGACATATGGAGGACACTCCAGATCCAGACTAGAGCACTGTTACATGCTGAAATATGTGGGTGAGCATTGAAAATCTTATTCTAAGTGGAGGAAGCCGGTAAGAAAAGGCCATACATTGTATGATTCTATTCATATGAAACTCAGAATAAGGAACTTTATAGAGACAGGAAGTACATACATGGCTTCAAAGGGCTGAGAGTAATACCAAGATGATGATGTAGTGATGGCTAGAGTGTACAGGATTTCTTCTTGAGGTGATGGCTGCAAACTACGGTGAATGTACTGAACCCACTGAATTGTACTTTTCAGATGGGTCAAACTTCTGACATGTTACTTACATCCCAATAAAGCTGTAAAAACTATGTACATACTGTATCAGATATTAAAGAAGTGTGTGAGGGAAAGAATATTAGAAGCAAAGTCAAAACTCCAATCCAAATGGCTTACTAAACCCATTTTAAAAACCCGTATCAGTGCTCCCTAATAAAGGCCACATTTATCTACTCTTCATAAGTCCCTTCNCCAGTAATGGAAGCAACATCCACAGAGTCCCTGAATATTCTCTTTCTCACATCAGCCCTGTCCAAGCTTCTTAAGAACCTGTGCAGGAGTAACTTCTGGTCTTTCGGGAAATTCAGACTTCAACCACAGAAATCACTAGATGTCCTCATTTCCTGGCCTCAATAGTCTGCAACCATTCTGTCATAAGACAGGAAGTGTGGCAGTGGAAGTTCTCTTTTCTCAAAAAGGATCAAGATTTCCTTTCTGTTGTCTGAGTTCCGGGGCTGACCTCTGGTTGGAATCCGGTTGCTTCTTCTCTCTACCATTGACTCAGCCCCCTCCCCCCTCTGTGACACCTATGTGTTAAGACCATCAGAGAACTTGTAGCCCCTCAGGGTACAAACATAATTCCAGTATCCATCAGATTACTTCTGATGGCCTTCTTTAAGCAGGTTTTAATAGCTAGTGCATTATCTCATTAAAATTATGAATCTACCAGCACACTAGCAACATTGAAACCTAGAAATTAGAAAAATAACAGTATTGTAGTAATAGAATTTACGGTTTATTTTGACTAGTGGCACATGTACATATCACTGTTAGATGTACATGCTGAGTTAACTGTTGAGTGACTTCAATTCCTTTAGCTTTCTGTAGGCTTCTTATTACTCAACCAATGCATCTCTTTTCTCTGATAACTTTAGGTTCGTATGCAGCTGCTATCTTCTTGTGAACACAGAGAACAGTTAAGAAGCCCGAGACTTTATTTTACATCATTCTTTCCTCTCTTTCATTGTGATCAAACTCCCTGCTTCATCTCTCATGATTTCCATTTGTCCCCATTTTGCCCTTTCTTCTCTAATGAAAAGGAATTATATATGCCATAATAGAATTTCATGCCAAACCAAGAAAAATTTTGGCTTGAGTGTTTTCTCAATCACCCTCCTCTTCCTGTCCTGCCCACCACCCCCTCTTCTTTCCTCCTCTACCCTCCTTTCTCTTCTCCTCTTCTCTCCTCCTTTCTTCTCTCCTCCCTCTTTCTCTTCTCTTCCTCTCCCTTCCCTTCCCTTCATCTTTTCTCTGTCCTATACAAAACCTTCTTCATTCCCACAATGTTCTTTCAGCTCCAAGTTGAGCTGTAGAAGTCCTCCCAAGAGCCTTGCTCTCAATTCACACTGAGGAAGGCCTCTTCTTTCTTAGCTTCTAGGTAGAACATGGGAATGGAAGCCTTCCGGGAATAGGGGAGGTCCTGAAGCTGAGTTTATCTTCTACCCGTACCACTTTCTAACAGTGCTCATTTCTGTTCCATCAGCAGTTTCTTCTCAATAGTGCCGGCATGTTCTCTAAGGTTGAAATAGACCCTGTCCTCAGGCAGAACCCCATTGATCAGTCAAAGTGCTCAGCTCTACAAGAACAGATTTCATTTCCATATCAATTTCTTCTCCAGGAAACTGGCCCTGTCTGCTGGAGAGGACTAGAATCCAGTGCCCTCTCACAGGAAGTGTGGTCTTGGGGAATGCCTGGAGTAGAACAGGAATTTTCCTGTTGTGTGAAGATGTTTGTGAAAGGGAATAACATATTGACCCTGAGGATTTACTGGGAAGCTCCACAGCAACCTGTGGAAGATGGGCACAGTCTTTTTGTTCTATATTTTCTGAACTAGTCTCAGTTGCAACTAATTTTTTTTGCTGTCTCTGTAGATATATATATTTGCTCTTGTAGAGACCCATGATCATCTGGGAATCTTCTCACAGATCCAGCGATAGCTGTTGTCACATGGCACAGCATCGAATGTCTTTGTCAGGCCTATAGTGACACAGTGGAAGTTCTGATTCTCATTCGTAACACTGAATGAAAAGAGAAAGTATGGTTTAGGCTCCTGGATACAGTGTTGTCTTGGGCTATTAGTGAGGTGAGGGTTGCACAGGAGCTGTGCATGGAGGAGATGTAGCCTCATGCAACCACACACCCTCCTCCTCTGCACTTTCTTCCCAACTTAGACCCCTTCTTCTCAATACATCTTCTCCAGTCCAGCCCTATACCCACTGCTTCCTCTCAACTCTCCTGTGAACACNCACAGATTTCAAGAATCTAGGTCTAACTCATTCATATACGGTTGGAAATATTTCCAACCTTTGAGGGCACTGTCACCCCCGTAATCATATTTCAGTATTGATTGCAGGTTTATAAAAGGAAGACCCAAGGAAGGAGGAAAGAGATTTTTCATCCTTTACTGAATGTGAGCTGGCTCTAGGAAAAACTTGGTGGAGGCAAGCTATTGGCCTTCTACTTCCTTTCTGCCATTCAGATCCTTTTGGTCTGACTACAGAGTCTCATTTCATGAAAAGGTGCATGAGATTTGGGCTCAAGGGACTGTGGAATCAAACTGTAGCTCTACCCTGTTGCTATGTGAAATTCAACACATTTCGAACCTTTCTCACACCCAATTCAACTCCTTGGGAGTAATAAAAGCCTCTCTATGGCATCCTGGTGAATACAGAGAAATAATCCGTGCATGTGCTTAGCACAGCATAGTGCCTGATGTTTAGGAGACAGTGAATACATCTTCATTTTCTCTCCTCTCTAAGGAAATCCAGTTGCAGGCTGGGGACCTGACTGGCTCCTTGTCTGACTCAGCATCTATGTATGAAAACTGGAAATATTACAGCCTCCTCCAAAGGTTGACTGCAGGGAATGATGCCCTGAAGATAGCTCTTGAGAGTTACAGTTCAACTTTAAGGTATAGATAGGATATAGGTATAGAATAAACTTCCTTTAAATAAAGGAGCTATATCTGGGGAAATGATATGACATGTAGTTTAATGACCTATGACATACCATATGAGGTATAGCAGCAGCTATGTGTGGGGGTTGGTTTGAAGAAGACAATTTATTATATGACCAATATTCTCTCTTCTACTTTTATATTATGTAAAATGTTTGATTATTTCCTATAATAAAAAAGTTAAATAGGCAAGAAATGGTTTGGAAGCCACTAGAGAAGCAGAACAGAGCCCAGTCTAAGCCTTTGAATTGTCTCAGCATGACTCTCAGGTTTAGTCGTCTTATGAAAAATCCCCGGGGAAAGGCAGGTGTTCACGTACTTGCCATTGAAGGCAGAGTTGTTGACCCAGCGCCACTTTCTTTCTCCAGGCTGACGTCTCAAACCAACAAAGTACTTCTCGGCACCAGCTATGTCCTGAAGATATTTCTAGAAGTTAAAAAGGAAGCAGCTCGTTAGTGAGTTCTTCAGTGCTGAGTTTGGTGGTGCATGTTTGGCCCAGTTCTGGGAACTAGGAAGGCTCCTGGGGATTAGACACTGGGTGTCACTGGCACTTGCCATTAATCTTAGAGAAGTTCTGAAACTTGTTCAGAAGTAAGATCACCTGGATAGCTGGACCAAACACAGACTGCTTGGCCTCTGATACAGAAGATTTAATGTAGATGATGAAGAAGTTACATTACTGATAAATGCCCTGGTGATGTCAGTATTGCCCTTCTGGGTCAACTCAGAAGGAATAGGGAAGAAGGATGTCACAGTCAAAAACAGGTCATTTCATATACACATTTTATATCTGCCTCTCTTTGTAGGATTTTCATCATTCCAGAAAATATCACATTCCCAATTAAGTTTAATCCAGTGAAAAAATATGTTGAGATCAGCAAATGATCAATGTTGTGATCTTTTTCTGTGGTCAATATGCAGGGGAAGCTGGGGAGAGTAATGTGGTGAAAACTGGATGCACCAAAACTTCAATGGTGACTAGAGGAAATGGAGGCATCAATTCCTTCTCATTCCCCTCTTCTCTTCACCCTGTTTTCTCTCCCCATCCGCTGCCTTTCTCTTCTGATTATTTACCTGAAAACAGCTTGCGTTTCCACTTGGGTGCTTCACCCTAGAGAATTTGTGGGATCCTGATCTCTGACCTTGGTTATGTATTCAGGGATGGCCCTCTAGAAAATTCTACCCCATCACAGGATGATTTTTGGGAGGAAAGGACAGGGGAGGAAAACAGGAATAGTGTATAGCATAGTGCCCAGCATCCAACCAATGCTAAGATTTGAAGGAGAGGCAACCATAAATAAAATAAGTATGATCTAAAATTGATGAATTTAATGTTCTGTTAAGTACGTATAACTTATTTGACTGAAGAGATGTATTGGTTGGTGAAGCATTTACTGTGTAAGTGTGGCTATTTGAGGTCAGATCCTCAGAACCCATGGGAAAGCCTAATGTTGTAGTGACCATCACAGGAAGATCCCCAGAAGATTGGATATGGGTGCAGCTAACCTAGCTATGAAGTGGTGGATAGCAAGGCACTTGGTCTCTAACAAGGTGGAAGGGGAGATTGTTCTCTGACTTTTACATGCCTGCTGTGGCACATATGTGCCCTCATACACACACACACACACACACACACACACACACACACAACGTTACTTTTCTTTGCTCCAATTTCCTCAGTGCAAATGCATAAAATATGCATAATAATATGTCTCACAGCAGCCACAAGGTAAAGGGATACAGTAAACAAAGCTGTTACCTAGTCTTAGTCTACTCTCATTATCACAGAGGTAAAGTACAAACTCTGTTATCTGATTCGCTGTTTTTCATGGTACTAATTAGATTAACGTATCTTTTTTCTTATGCACACTGAGATGATACATTAACATCTTAAGTAATTCATATCTTCCTCCTTCACTGTATACATTAACATCTCACAAAGNATTCCGTAATATTTCAGTAATTTAAATTGTTGTATTTAACATTCATTCATCCACTCACTTTTGTGTCTGTGTGTTTTTGTGAGCTTATGCTTGTGTATGTGTGTGAGCATACATGTGGCACTTTTGGAGTTAGAGGGCAACTTGTGGGAGCTTCTGGGACCATGNGGGTCCCAGAGATTGAACTCAGGTCATCATGCTCTGTAGCAGGTGACTTTACCCACTGAGTCATCTTCCTGGTCCTTAAGCTACTTCTATATGCATTAGGTCGTTGGTCAATCCTTGCACTTTAAATGTCCTGGTCTACTTTAAGATACAAGCCTGATGCTGTAGTTTTTGTCGGAAGACAACAGAATCTGGATTTCTAGTTTAGGTGAAAATGAAGAACCTCCCAATCTCAGATTTAGAGATTGTGTGAACNCCCCAGCTAGGCATGTCTGTACTCACCATCATCNTACCCCTCCTATGTCACCACATTTTCCCATAGACTCTACCAACNGCAGCTGCTGTNGACTATTTTATCACACCATCCCAATGCTTTTACCAGTATCTCTGATGTGTCGACAATTGCCAGTGTGGATCCTTTTGATGCACAATCATCCCTGCTGTTTTCCCAAGATGATTCGGAGGTGGAGAAGAAGAAGCATCTCCCTTGATGAGAATCCCAGTCTTTGGGACAGTCTGGCGTAATTGGGGGGTGGGGAGGAAAGGAGCCGAGATAGAGACAGAATGAATATATGTTATGTGATTAGTGTTCTGGAGTGGGGACCCTGGAACTGACTCATAAAATGATGGGACATGCTTTCTTTGTAATTACTGATGCAAATGCTTCCCAATTCAGGAAGAAATTCCATCACTCTAGTCTGTTTTCCTGCCCCTAACACAAAGGGAATGAACATGAAGCTCTTTATGGTCCCTTTGAGTCAAAGTCCCACAAGAAAGGGGGCAATGGGAAAAGTCCTTAAACATCCAGCTTGTGTAACCCAGGCTGGCCTCGAACTCGGGGTCCTCCTGCCTTTGCCTCCTTCAGCAAATCCTACCAGTGTGAGCCTCCACTGGGTTCCAGGACATCAAGGGCTATACAGAGAAATCCTGTCTT
>LZPO01017863.1:29968-44926 GCA_001675575.1 Neotoma lepida | reverse complement strand
ACACACACACACACACACACACACCCCTCAGTTAAATCTTGATCTTATAGTTAGCTCTCTACATAGCCTTATTGGGTTGAACTGGAGCAGTATTTTTTAAAAATTATAGCAACAATACGAAGGCATACTAAATATTCTCGTTCATGTGCACACACACACACACACACACACACACACACACACACACACCCCTCAGTTAAATCTTGATCTTATAGTTAGCTCTCCACATAGCCTTATTGGGTTGAACTGGAGCAGTATTTTTTAAAAATTATAGCAACAATACGAAGGCATACTAAATATTCTCGTTCAGATTATCCAAAAGTTTCAGGTAAGGGCCCCACCCTTTTTTCATAGTCAGTTATGTATCTCCGTTGTAGACCACCCACCTGGCCCCCTGTGTCTGGGAGTATGGAAGGACACTGTGGAAGAAATTGGGCACTGAACCTTTGTACTCAACCTGGCATTCTGAGTAGAGGAATAAATAAGGACACTGGGGAGAAGACTTGCACAAATACTCACAGTACAGCAGAAAGAAGGTCATTCCAACAACTTTGATCACTACTATAATAAGCCCTGAGATGATCATATTCCAATTCATGATGATGGGAATTCAGGGACCTGTGAAGAACAGAGCAGTATCATTAGTATCCGGGGATGAANCTGCTTTCTCCCTGCCTTAGCCTTGTCTCTTGCTAAGAGTATCCAAGGGAAGGCTGGAAGACCGGTATTTTAGTGGCAGGTNAAAGGAGGAGACCCAGACAAGTCAGAACACTGATAGGAAACTTGACATGCTGTCTCTCCTTCATGTGTGCTTTAGCATTACATCTGAACCTCTTCTCCACGTGTGGTTTCATAAACCCTGTCTGATACATAAATCTCTTGTAATTCAACAATGCTGAGTCTTAAAATGACCCTTGCTTACAAGCTTGTAGTCTTGGCAATNCTAACCTCACTTTTAGAAGTCTTAGTCTCCTATGTGTCAGGGATATGTGACAGATGAACGGAGGACAGACAGACAGACAAACAGACTTACCTAATCTCTCTCTCTGGAAGTCTTGGCTGGCATACAGATAGGAGTCTTCTTGGTAGGCTACTACTTGTGTGGTGAGCAGGGTTCCTTGCCTCCTGAGCACATGCTCCTGCTCAGGCAATGGGTACAGTCCTTGTTCACAACCTCACTGTCCTAGCAGCATCTTCAAACAAACACTTCTTCCTGTTCAGTACTCTTGGCAAAGGAGCAGGCAGAGCAATAAGGGGAAGAGGGAACCTCTAGCTCTGCAGGAAGAAGGTTCCTGCCAGGGAAACATTTCTAGAAGGATGTGAAAAACCACATGCCTCAGCACAGATGCCCCGTGTCATCTGTTAACTTCCTATTGTTCTTAGGATGAGGCTTGGCTCCTTAATGTAATATATAAATCTTGCATAATCCTTTTTCCATGGATGTTAAGTGTTCAGTCATGTGCTAGGTATTCTCTTAGCACCTGGGATATATGTAGTGGTTCTGTGCCTCTCATTGGCACCAAATCTGCCTTAGTCTTATCTGCCAGCAATACTACTAAACTGAGATGTTTTTAAATGTATTTTCTCTTTCATCTTATTTCTCATCACGTAGTCACATGACACACCATTATTGACCACATAACCACACAGCACTGATAGTATCACCTGTTCTATCTCAGATACACAATAGATGTCTCTATCTTCTCATTGACTAGATAATTCTGATGCATCCTTTAGATATCACTTCTTTTGCCAATCCTCCATTCACCTATCCCATTTGGGTTTAGGTATCCCTTTCCTAGTACCATGGTACTGAGTATCTGTTCCTTGGGAGCAATTGTGGGATGATTATCTACTAGTGCACTGTACTTTCCACACTCTGAAGCTATTTATTCTTTCACTACTGTGGCCCCGGAACAAATATGGCAATTGGAGCACTGTACTTGAAAAATGGCATCTGGCTTCTAGGCTTCTAGTTCAAAACTTTATTTGTGGACCTATCATTAGACCTACAAAACAAATATTTCTGACCAATTAATTTTTGTGTGACACTACTTATAGAAATTGGTAAGTTGGTTGTCATTGTTTTCAAAGATAATGTAGATGTTAGACCATTTCCAAAGACACAGATTCCTGATTGAAACCCTAACTCAAACAGCCAGCATGGACTGCAGGCCATAATGACAGTATTTCGAAAGATAATTAATCATTCCCTTGTTTGTAAACAAAATTAACTTATATTACTAATGGTTTGGTTTTTTTTTTAACATAAATTGCCCCTTAGTTTTATAGCAACTTAGAATTCATAGAAGAAAACTCAGTTTTTAATAAGTAGAAGTGCTCTCTAGTAGAACATTGTGATATACTCAAACTGAGGTGTTAGGGAATGGAGGGGAGGGGAGCTGAGGGGCCTGGACAGGGGTGACTCAAAGCCTGTGCAAGGCTCTCAGGTCCTGAAGCCTACCAGGAACAGAAATACCATGGAAACACACTTGACTTCCACTTAACTCTAGTGACTCATTGAATAACCAGAAGTTCCATTGCAGAGGGGAGTCATTCTAATTGGATGCTGAAGACACAACCTCATTAATATCAAGATGTGTCATTTNCAGACTGATGTAGCATGATACTCAGAAGACAGACTTCCTATGCACATGTCTTTAACCAAAAACCAGAAATAGTCACTTAAAAAACAACCCCCATCTTTGTTCCTTGAGTCTCGTAAGATCTGACCCTTCTGGTGTCNATCTGTAGCCATCACAGGTGTGAATATCGGTAAAGCTTTCTCTTATCTCATTTAAAAGTTTAACAAAAAGGAGGCTGGGTGTGGTGATTACACCTTTAATCCCAGCACTCAGGAGGCAGGGGCAGGCAGATCTTTGGGTTTGAAGCCAGCCTGNTCTATAGAGTGAGTTTCAGGATGGTCAGGGCTACACAGAGAACCCCTGCCCCATTAAAAAAGCTTAATAAAAAAAAAGAAATCAATGAATATGTGAATGTAACTCACACTAAAATAAGGTCCAGTTCCCATCTATGTGTCAAAGCTTTATGATGTAGGAAATATTAGACCACACCTATGTTTTTTTAAAAGGTGTCAGAGAACATTGACTCTGTAAAACAAAAATGCCATTAAATAGACAAGAGTCACTTGGGGGTTGAATTGGTGATTTAAAAAAAACAAACAAAACAAAATGGTAGGATGAAGGACTCTCAATAGTAAATNAGATACCATAAGAAAAGTGAGAAAATCAGAAGATAAGACTGAGATAACAATTCAGAAGTCAGAGTAAAAGGAAAAATGATAATTAGAGAAGAAATATAGGGATGTTAATGTTGGATCCAATGAAAATACAACTAGAGATACCATTATGCAGTGAATTAAAGAATAACTTCTCTATATAAAATATAATGATGAAAGCCAAATTAACTAAAACAAAAAAGAACTAGAATTTCCATTGCAAGTAAACTAATGATGCTATTGTGAAAATATATATATTTTTGATAGCATGTTTCCCAAGATAAACTGTGAAAATCTATTCTAGCTTGATACACAGTTGCTGAAGATATTTAACATGGCTGAGACCTTAGTAGACAAAGATTAGTTAAAAAGATATAAGTAATGTAAACAATAATTGTGGGTAGTTAGGGATACTGATTTGTAGTATTTATAAAAACTTTTGTACTATGAATTAGCCTATGATGTATAAAATATCAAGATATGATTTATTTTCATGTACTACAAAAAGCCTTGCCATTTTACTGTGGAAATTCAAATTGGTAAGCATGACTCAGTAGAAGCTCTCTGTGGAACATCTTACAGTCATGCTTGACAGTGACCTAAAACCACTGTGGCCACCTTCCCCAATGACAAAGAATTGAAATCTGTTCATTGCACCATTTATCAGGAAATACATTGTGCTAACATGTTATGAATGTGGTAACTAAGGCTGGGTGCTACACAGGCTTGAATGTCTGGGATCATAAAATCCCTAGGGCTTTGCATGACGAATTGGATTAATGGCACAAGATTTTTAATCAACNTTAGAATGAACAAGGAATGTGTGTGTGTGTATGTGTGTGTGTGTGTGTGTGCATGTGTGTGCGTATGCAGTTTGAGGTGTACCATATTCATTGACTCAGATGTCTCCTATCCAATGGTAAGAAGGCATTGCACATGTTATAATTAGGATATGGAATATTTTCCCCAGTGCCTTATGTATGGAGGCTTGGTCCCTGATGTAAACAATATTCAGAAGAGGGGCTTCTGAGAAGTGGCTGGACCATGTGGGCTCTGCCTTCATCAATGACTTAATCCATCAAAGAATTTAAATTTTGAATAGACAGTAGATAGGTTGTGGGACAGTGGAAGGTGAACTTAGTTGAGAGAAATAGGTCAATAGGAGGTGGGGAGGGTGTCCTTAAAGGTTCTATGTAGGCACCAGCTCACCCTCTCCAATATCTAATTTGACACAAGACCCACTCTATGAGATGGAACCCATACCGTACACTGCTTGGGTGACCAAGAGCCAGAGACTAGATAACCCAGAGACCCAGGGTAAAACCAAGTACTTGTTCTAAGATCCTGCCCTTTACCATATTTAATAGCTCATCCTAGACCATAGATGTCCATCCCTGAGTCCTATCTAACTTAATCTGAGAAAACATTGTAATCATGAAATCCCTTAGATTCATATGGCCATGTTCCCTGCCATAATGTTTAACACACATGGGAATGAGCAGAGACAAGAGGTAGAGAGTTATATCTGCCTCCTGATGCTCCAGAGGCCCAAGTTGCTTTGGTTAGTGTTTTATCATAGCAACANGAAAGCAAACTAGGACAGGTATAAGACTGGTCCAACGTGTTGTTTTGGTATATGCCCATAATGTATAACGATTAAATCCGTGTGCTCACCATTTCCATTACCTCAAACATTCAAAATCATCTTTTCTAGCTGTATGGAAATATATGATACCAGCACGGCTCACTTGACTGTGTAACAGGCCACATCCCTCCTATCTAATTCTAACTTTGTAGCTCTTAAACTAGCTCTCTTTTATCCTTCCAATCCCCAACCCTCCTCATTCTCTCATAGGTGACCATCTATGAGGATAACTGTTATGATTCCACATTTGAAGGAAATCATGTAATATTTAATTTAATAATTAATTGTGCCTAAATTATTTTATTTGGCATATATCTTCCAGGTTTATCCATGTTGTGATGGGATTTCCTTTTCCACAATATCTGACTACTATTGTATTGTTTGTACTCTTTAAAAACATATCACCTTCTCAGGCAGTATGTAAGAGAGTGACTAAATAAACCTCATTTAAGTCTGATCATAGACACATTGAGTGACATATGCTTTGCAAACAAAACAGATCAAAGAGAATAAAACATTCTCTGAAGAGAGTCTACCAATAACCCACTCCCTGGACCTGTCTCTTATACACATCTAGATGTGTATAAGAGACAGCTTCTGTGGTCATTTGGTTGTCCAGCTTTTTGTTATTGTTTTTACTGAGGTTAGTCCTCCATTATTTAGACTTTCCCTTAACTCTGAGCTAGGTCATTCTAATTCTTAAATAGTGTTGTTTTCTTAGTCTACAATGGACTTATATGTTTATTCCTTCCCTGTTTGTCTGTCCATGGGCTTANCTGTCCCACCCAAATGGTTTTGCACCACTTACTATATCATAGGTCATTGACAGCAAGTGTTAGAGCTTCAAGAAACTTTAAGGGACAGGGAAGTACTGGTTCATGGAGTGTGAGTGGCCATAGGTGTCAATCAGTGGATGAAGAGTGGATCCACTGATTGGATGTGGATGAAGAAAGAGTGGATGAAGAAGCAGCTGGGATTGTGCCTCATCTAACATGCTCTGGGTTCAATCTTAGCACCACCACAAAAGAAAAAAAGAAAACAATGCAAACCACACGGGGTGAGGATGCAGCTGGAGGCGTGGCTCTGTGGTGGGTCACAGGGCTAAGATGTGTGAGGGTCAAGGGTCAGTCTTCGGCACCATAGCAAAACAAAACAAAACAACAAAACAAATGGCCTAACCAAATGGGTTAACATATAGCTGGGCCTCTGGAGCGTCAGGAGGCAAATAAAACTCTCTGCCTCTTGTCTNTGCTCATTCCCATGTGTGCTAAGCATCATGACAGGGAACACGGCCATATGAATCTAAGGGATTTCATGATTACAACTTTTTCTCAGATTAAGTTAGATAGGACTCAGGGATGGACATCTATGGGTCTGGGATGAGCTATTAAATATGGCAAAGGGCAGGATCTTAGAAAATGTCTTGATGGTATATAAGGCCAAATAGCTACCGTTAGGTAGGATGTGTTGGGAAGGGAAAAAAGCAAGAAAGAAAAGAAAAAACAGACATTCCAATCCAACCATCCTTGCTGCTTCTCACCTATATGCTGCTCTCAAGAGTCTATGGCCTCCTCCAAGTTTGTGATATTTTCCTTCTGCTTTATAACCTAACTCCAAACTTACATTTTTAAAGACAAGCTTCTCTTTCAGTTACAAGTCCAATTTTAGATCTGACGTCCAATGTGAATTTTAGTTCTCATTTCCAAAACTCTGCCAGTGATCTGTTGTCAATAAGTCCTAAGCAGCACTACTATTTCCTCAAAGCTGGAACCAACTTCTTCCCTCAACTTCTTTGTTTCTTGCCAGTGATTGCATCATGGCCCCACTCCACACTGAATCAGCCTCCATTCTTCCTTCTCTACTGACCACCATATCTAGACGCCAGATGATGATGCATGTCCAAAGCATTCTTAGACCTATTCCANCTTCTCCATTTCCACTACCACATCCTGAAACGAATCTCTTTTGATGATGATTGGGGTGCACATGACCCAAACACTTTGCCTCCACTCTTTCTAAATAATCCCACACAACACAGTCCTTTGAATCTTTATAAAATCATTATTGTGATCATGTCACTTCCTTATTTTAGGTTCTGTGATAACCATTAGTATGAAAGGTCTCAGTTGAAACTCGACTCTGCTCATTCAGCGAAGCCTTCGTTCATGTCATTTACTTAAATTCTGATCCAAACTGTGGTCACACATTTTGCTTATGCCAATATTTGGATATCTAATTAAGTGCACCTTATAATTATTTTTATTGTTGTCTATATGCATGTATATATTTCTCAACTAACATGAAGGCTGTGTCCTAAACTGATCATGTTTGATTATTCTCTGAGCCCACTGAGAGCCAAACTGAAGTTCCTCAGCCCACTCAGGTGCAATTCTGCTGCTGCTCGGCACCACCCTAAGGCTTCTCTTGTAAATGCTTGAGGATACAAAGCTTGAGGTGGGAACTCACTGAGAAGTTTTCTCTTAAGAATCCTTTAAAGGAAAAGCAAGTTTGACGGCCAAGAGCCATCCCCACTGTGATTGATGGGTCAAAGGGTGAAACAGGAGACAAATTCAGCAAGCCACCTTTACAAATGGGGTCCTTGGAGAATTCAGTTTTAATTCTTTACTGAATTGAAGAGCAAGATGAGACTAGGGCTGTAAAAGCTTGTGTTTGAGAAGATAGCCTAGACTCATACAATGAGTAAATCATCAGAATGAAAAATCTTTGAGGTCAGCTCAGCCCAGACATTGAAACTTTTGTACTGAATTGGCTAACATAAATGGCAAATTTAGGCTTCCTTTCTAGATCTGGGTTAAATATCACAGTCTGATTACCTCCCCTGAAATATTCAGGAGGAAAAAAAAATAAAAATGAAGAAAATGCATAAATGACTTACATTAGCTTCCTCTTTTACTTTTTGACCCAGCGATGTCATAAGACTTGTGGGTGTAACTTGTGGAATGAAGTAATGAGTTTAGGAAGTGTGAGAGGGAAGGAGTCTTGCTTCTTGGAGCCTTGCACACATAAGCAGTGACCTTTGAAGAAGGAAATTGGTGCTATGTCTGGTACAGCCCTTTCTCTGGTGGAAGAGTGGTCACGTTCTTAGATAAAGTACCCAGTGCTTCTGTGCAAGTAAGGAAACAAGTGTTCAAGTGAAGAAGAAACTCACAGAATGGGAGAGAATCTTTGCCAGTTATACGACTGACAGAGGATCAGTATCCAGAATATACTAAAAAAAAAAGAGTCAAAGAAACAAATGACCCAATTAAAAAGGGCTAGGNATCTAAACAGAAAACTCTCATGGAAAAAATCAAAAGAAAGAAGACACAAAGAACAAAGCAAGTAACACATTAAAATCCTAATGCAGAAATGATGTCAAAAGATTTGGCAATGAGATTAAAGACATAGGTAAAGTGACACTTCCTTAATTTAGGAAATCTATAAAGTACATGATAAATGTAAAATATTGTTNTTTTATATGATGTAGAAAATAAACAAAAAGAAATTTATGTAATTATATAATAAAAGAAATATGAAATATTTAGATATAATTCTATAAAAGATTTTACTAAGAACTATAAAATATTGGGAGACTAAATACTTTTTATGAAGTGAATTCTTTCCAAGTTGATTTCAGACTCAGTAAATAACTTCCAGAATCCCAACAAGAGTTGTATGTATGAATATATGCACACATATACATTATATACGTGTATACATAATATATATGCACATATGTATATATATGCACACACATGCATGTAACCGTTAGAGTTTACTGAAGACACNAAGGAAAGTCTTTGATAAATGATATNGAGCCACATGGATGGAATACAAAGAAACTTCAGCAGCCCCTTCAATAAATTATAACATGATGCACATTTTAAAATTAATTAAACATGAATTTCAGTCTTAAACATAAAAATGAAAACTTACTAAAACTTTAGAGATGACCAAGAAAATCTTTTAGAAGTAAGTACATATGTCTTAGAGGAAATACAAAAAGCACAAACAGTAAATGTAAAATTTGGATTGTATCAAAATCTAGAATTTCTACTTATCAGTATATGAGGTCTTTAAAAATTCACCGAGAACAATGTGANGTAAAGAAGACTTATTTAGAGAATACTCATATAAAAAGATAAAGACAAATAAGGAGGCATAGCCTTTACTTCTTCCCTTTCTGATGATATCTACAAGTACTGTAGGGAGAAATGATGTCAAAAGGCAATGATGTATTTTGGGGGAATCACATTATCCAGCTCAAAAAATAGGGCATCTAGAGTAGTGGTTCTTGATACCAGTTGCTCCCTGGATCACTAAGGGAGCTCTAGAACGGTAACTTCTGGATCCATCTCCAAATATTTGAATTTGTTGGCCTGAAATGTGGCAATTAAGTTTCTTTTTTTTTAAACCTGGAATCATGAGTTAGGATCAGTGCTTCTGAAGGAAACTTTAAAAGATGTCCACTCCACCAAGGAAAGACACGAGACAGAGGACAAAATTTCAAGCTTTGTTGTCATTGGAGCTGAAGAAAAGGCTTATTTGCTTGGAAAAACCTGAGACTTGCATCATCAGAAGCAGAGGCCTGAGAAGAGAAAATGTTCTTCAACAACATGCACACAGAAGGGAAAGCCTTCCTTCCTGGGAGACCCTCGGACAGACACCTTTGAAGGATTTAAATACCTGGTCTGGAATTTTCTCTCTGGAGTCCTTAAATCTGAATTTTGGAAAGCCTTCCTGTTTCAGTTCCTATGCAGGAAGACAGAGAGCTGGGTCTTCACAGCCAAGCCTTGTAGCTGGGATAGTGCTTCACCTAGGTAGACAAAGGCAGCTGAGTAGAGTCAGGAGGTGTACCAGAGGTTCTGATATCCAGAGCACTGGCAGGGCATATCTCTACCTCACCTCTTTGTCTGTACAACAGATGGAGGTACACTTTGGAGTCCACATATTTGCAAAATGAACCCTAGTCATGAATCCCATTCACAGTTTTTTGTGTAGTACTCTTTGAAGCTGAAGTTATGGCATAATTGTTTCTCCAGGTTTTTATTTTTCTCACGTCATGGAAACTGTGGGGTCCGAGGAGCACTGAATGATTGTCCTAGTAGTAACTACTTTCANGCATGATTCTAGTACCAGTTTTGAACAAGAGTCTTAGCAAGTGCATTAATACGTTAAGGCTTTCTGTTCTTTTAGCAGAAGAGGCTTCTCAGGGCACACAATACTCAATAATGAGCTTCAGTGCAGAAAGAATTTACAGTGAACCCCTTCGCTTTTTTGTTGTTANAGTTGTTCATTTTACTAAACACGTCTAAGGAGCCAACACTATTNTATTTGCTTAGATCACAGAGTTTCAGTTAATTTATTCTACTATTACAGAGTCTATTGAGGTCAAGTAGAAAGAATTCCAGTTCTGGTTTATGGAAGAAACTGTAAAATGTCACGAAGCATTAGAGGTGTATTTGTGAGGACCTTGTTTCACGACTTATCAGAGTGTCCTGGGAAGCATCTTGGGTATTTTCTCACCTTCTGGCTGCTTTGAAAGCAGAATAGCATGGTCCCTGTGGCCCTCCTCAGCTTGGCATTGCCAGCTATGAGGATAGCTGCGTGTCCAGAAGGGCAAGCCGACATCATCCCTACACAAACCATCACTCCTCCCTTATTGTGCCGCAGCACCAGTAAAGGCACCGAGACCAAGGCAGCACAGAGTGACAGCACATAGAAACACAGAAAGGAGACCAGAAATATGATGGCTCTGATGTGGGCCTCAAGGCTGGGGTCACCAGGATCTCTGGTTCGGGACTTCATGGCCCTCATGTGACTGCCCAGGGAGATAAACAGCATTCCAGAGGAAACCAGGAAAACTAGAGAAGGGGGGACAGACCCCACATTGCAAAAGATAAATGAATAAAAGAAATTGAGTTTTGCAATTTGCAAATTGAATTCTGTGTTGTTCACAGGTAACACAGATGCGACCATGAAATGGGATCCGCTGAAAAAGTCCCACAAACAGAGGACCNTGCAGATGCAGGAGAGAAGAAGTGCACCCACAAGCACCTGGCGAAATCTCCTGGAGACCCAGCTTGCTAGGTGGAGCAGGGAGGTGTGAGAGAAACGGACCATCCTGGAGCAGTAGAGGAGACTGAGGCAGGCTGCAAACCAGAGGCTCACTTGGTTTGCGATCATCCAGAAAGTGAGGATGGCTTGGTAGTTGTCGCTCAGTGGGTCTTTCATCTGCTGGAAGCAGGTGAGCTGAATGGCATCCAGAAGCAGCAACCCCTGAAGAAAAAGCCGTGTGATGCTGAGGCACAGCAGAACGATGTCACAGTTGCTCAATGGCTGACCTTTTACCATGTCCCGAAAGTTCACCAAGACAATGAATGCATTGACCAGGATCCCCACTGCAAACTCCAGGATGGAAAGAAGCAGAAAGGAAATCTTGGCTTCATAAGACACAGTTATGGCGGGAGTCAGAGTCAACATGNTGTCCCTTCGCTGATTAATTAACTTAAAACTCCGATTTCACCCACCAGAGCAGGAAAGAGTATCTCTTGAACCAAGATCTTTCCTTGGCAAGGAATCCAAATCTTGCTCAGCTTTTGGGAGGCACACAAAAAGCCCCAATAGGAAATTTGGCAGGATGCTGTCACTTTAGAGTATCTCTGGGGTGCACATGAATGCTTATGATAAGGATGGAGCAAGGATGGTTCTACCACTTGGAAGATGCAAAACTTCAGTAAACCCAGGGGAACCTACCCAACAGCCCCTCTAGAAGTCACAGTGCAGCAACAGGAATGTAAACAAGATTAAGTTTCAGTTCCCCAACCAGGCAGGGTTTGGTTTTACATGCTGCACAGATCTGTGGGCACAGGGGAGAGGAGGATTTGTTTATGGGGTTCAGGGACACTGCCTGCAGGCAAAATAGGTGCTCTTAGTGAACTAGGCTTTGAAATGGGGTCTCTCCACATTTGCATTTCTCCTGTCACACCTGAAGCCTGACCTAACAGAAGTATGCTTTAATATGACTAGCTGAATGGTCCTGCCTGAGACTTCTTAATCCTCACCCTATACAATGTACAGCAGATTCAGTCTATGTAGACTTAAAGCAACAGGGCAGAGGTGAAGAGAGTGCAGGAAAGTCTCAACAAAGGTCAGAGAAAATAAGCCACCTGGGAACTACACGGAAACTGCTCTTCTTATGTAAACAGAACNTATTTCTTACTGGAAGAGGTCATTTTACTTAGACAGAAAATGCCATTGAATGACAACAGACTGTAAACATAGCTGGTGTTGACAGGTTATAACACTGGCAGGAAACGGACTGGGTGGTGACGTCCTGAAGGTGAAAGGGTGTCCATGGTGACGAGCACAAAAAGCAGAGGACAGCACCCTAAAGAGCACAGAGAAAAAGAGGTGGTTTTACAAATAGANGGAGCCAGAGTGGCTTNTAGCAAGAAATGACACTGGAGGGGACAGTTCAGGCTATGATGACTTCTTTGATTTGTGAATTAAAGTATAAAATGGTCNGTGATTGGTTCTCTACCCCACTTGTCTCCATTCGTACGTGGAGATAAGCTTCAGCCATTTTCCCAGGGTCAGGCAGAGAGTAATATGGCTTGTGTCACACTCATGGGAAAAGCTGGGAGACCTTTTCTCAGCAAGTGAATACGGAGGATGAGTTCCTGCATGTGTGTTACGGGGACATTTAGAGAGCCCCACCTGAGGTACCATGCTACTGGGGGAAATTGGGGTCCCCTCTTGGTGTTCTTAGTCTCCTTAATAAGAGAGTTAAGAATGGACTCAGAAGGAGGCTCAAGGACAATTTTATTAGTTTAAAAAAAGAACCCCCCCCCCCGACAGGCAGCTGCGCCTTTGAGGAAGATGGATAAGGGTCAAAGAGAAAACCAGGCCCTCTGTTACCACACAGTGGAAGGTGGTGGTGAAGTGCTTCTTTCTAGACGAAAGAGTCTAAACAAGCCCAGTGTCCAGGAAAGCATGCCCAGGCCACAGCCAGTATCCAAGAAAAAGAAAAAAGAGAAAGAGAGAAGAAAAGAAGAAAAAGATTGCTGTTTTCCAAGTTAGTAAAAGCAGTCAGGCTTAACACAGCTACATGNTCCTAGCTCCATAAGCTACGGAAACTGAATGACGGAGGGGAGGGAAAAACACACGATCTTATTAAGGAATCCCCCCTGTCCCGCCCCGGTCTCTTTAGCATCCCTTAAGGTCAACCAGCCTTCCTAGGGGGTCTAGCCGAATTAACTTGTGTTTTGGGTAGTTTTGGCCAGAGGTGGATTCCATTCTTTTGACCAGGAAGAAATAGCTTTCCCTTAGTAGCCCTCAACAGAATCCTGATCAAGTCTCCTTAACATTCTTCACTCTGAAGGGGTAACCCTAACATCGTTTAGGAGAAGGCTGAAACTGGGAAGTGAATACTATCCTTCCCACCATGGAAACCGAGTCTTAGTTCTGAAGCCATTCACTGGAAGGGGTCAGTGCCTGGACTGGAGTCTCAGTCANATGGTCGTGTACTGCTGCCAAGGACGGGTGCTCACTTAGGAAAAGATAAACCAAAGTCCCCTCTGGCATTCCTGCCTGGAGAAACAAGGGCATTTCCTGCATTTAGCCACGGACAATAGTTAATTATTCAGTTTCTAGTTCCCTGCCCCTAAAATGAGTAGTTAATTCCCATCTCCTGTTCTCATCACAATATCCCGGAAATAGTCAAATAAAAGGGATTTAGAAAAGAATCCTTAATCCTGCCACCTGCCAGGAAGTTCACTATCGCAGGGAGCCGCGCTGAAAGTCCCTCTAGCATTGATGACGCCCACTAGGTGGCGCCAGACCACTGTGACTTCTGGAATACCCAGTTTGCTGGTCTTGCCTTTTAATTTAATCCAGCAATGATTTGTNCCTATATTTTATGCAACTGAAATTTTAGGCTTCAGTTCATGTGTTATGGTACGTTCAATTTCCTTTAACCTCAAATTTCCCTGCAAAGAGCATAGTTCTATTTCTAATTTGCTAATGAGACAGTAAAGGCTTCAGAAAGGTCAAATGATTAAATATCTTCGCCAAAGTCACCAAACTCAGAAGTGAGGAACTAGGATTTCATCATTGATGCTCTTTCTCTAGGTGTGTAAATATGATCANGGTGTGAGAAGGATGCCTGCTAGCATTCTTACATTCTCAGTCCGTTTCGAATGTGTGTAAAGACAACTGGAGGGGTTCAGGTGTCGATTGTGAGGCTGGGGAGGTGGCAAAGCAGCTCTTGGGAAACAGCCTCAGCGTGGTGGAGGAAGGAGAGAGATAATTCAACTCCACTCTCAGGAGAGTTGGAAAAACTGAATCTGGGTAGGTTCACATCTCTTCAAAGGGCCATTATTATGCTTAAGGAAAACAGAGGGAGAACCTAGGTAGANCTGCTGAGATAGCAGGTCTGTCTCCATACCCGGTTAGCATCAGTANTGGGAAATCAAGACATTGAAGGTTCTGCAGATTTCCTGCAGATGAATCTGGGACGAGATCTTTTCCTACNGTCGCCTCTAGACCTGCATCTTCTGTGTTCTCATGCCTCTCCTTNTACTNCTGCTATAGNTCCACCGCAGATGAATTCAGAATTTTTTAGGAACTGNAGAAGAACATTTTTTTTTGAGATTGAGTCTCACTAAGTATCCCTAACTGGCCTGGAGCTCACTATGTGGACCAGGCTGANCTCAAACTCAAGAGATCTTCTTGCCTCTGTCTCCTGAGTGCTGGGACTAAAAGCATGATGCTTTTACGTAGTATGTGATTTCAACAATCCCCCAAAGTAGCTTGCCACTTGTCCTGTTACCTGAGAAGAGAGAGAGTGAAATGTATGTGTTTATAGCTGTGCATCTTGAAGGGCAGAGCCTCCAAGTTACTCTTTCTTTGCTCCTAATTGTGTATGACACAAAATTAGATTTTTGTTCCTTTACTGGGCCATTCAATTTAAAATAAAAGCAATGGCCCCGGGATGGGCCGGTATAAATGGAGGGGTGGCTGCCCCAGCCGCCTCTCTCTGCCCCAGGGTTTGGGCTCAGCCAGCCTGAAGCAA
>LZPO01017863.1:0-16384 GCA_001675575.1 Neotoma lepida | reverse complement strand
AAGAAATAAAACCAAAATCTGAAACCTTCAAAAATCAAAGCCTGGAGACAGAGAGATTGGTGGAGGGAATGGACTTCCTCGAGGCCAAGCTTGAAGACAGAGCTGACTTCTCTGTCACAAGTCTCCATCCTGTAAGGGTGGGTCGGGTTCCGGTACCGGTACTGGTATCGGTACTGTAGGAAAACCTCAGAGCTGGGCAGTCCTCCACAGAGGGCCGGTTCTCATCTTGTTCTCTGAAAATCCAAGTTGACTAAAACCTTGGGCCTCTGTTGTGTATATTTTTTTATACCAAAGGTATTATTTCCTGAGTCAGTTTTCGTAGGCTGAGGAGAAGGGGGCTGGGTATCACAGAATTGACCGTACCAGGCTGCGGAGATTTAGAAGTGGTAACAGAACTTACTTAAAGGACTAGGGGGAGAGTTCAGAGAAGTAAGACAGCAGTAGCCGGTTCCTCCTGCTGTGTTTGTTTTACCCCTCAAAGCAGATTAAAGTGAGGTCAGATCTGCCCCTTTGCAGTATAGTCCGGGGGAATCATACTCTTTAATGCGGCTCCTGTTACCATAGTTACATCGTCCCTCAAATGTCCTAAGGCCCTCAGGTCTGCTGTTGGGACTCTGAGCAATCAGTAGCTATACTGTAATCCTTCCCTTTCAGGTCTTCGGGTGGTCTGGAGGCCTCTTTGGGGATTTGGGGAACATGTGGGTGGAAATTTGCCTGGACTGGGACCTTTCTGTTCCCCTCTGGTTTTCTCATATCCATACCTTCATATACATAAATGTTCATCATGCACTAGCATTGTTTCCCTACTCTCTTGATAATTCCTACTCTNCTCCAGTTGGCTGAACCTGTCTTCATGGCTTTTCTTTCCTCAGAGCGTCTTCAGTTATTCCCACTTCTGCATCTCATTCCTTCAGTGGTTATAATACACCCTCCATTCGTTCTCATTCTTCCCTCTTTGGCTCTTTTCTTCCTCTTCTCCTCTCCTTTAGGCTCTGCCTTTATTCTCAGAGTCAAAAGGTGTTCAGGACACTTGGGACAAACTTCGTGACTGTTCCAGTTCTTAATTTGTATTGTTTCCTCNATTGTGGCTCGGAAGAAAGGCAGTGGACACTGCTTAGCTTTGCTTCCTGTGTCTGTAGCCTGACTTCCAGCCTGCTTCTATTCTAGAAACTCAGCTGGCTTTATAATTTTTACTAAGCCTCTGAAAGTCTCTGTTACTCTTTCCTCAGTTCATGATGTTCATGATTTTCAGATGAAGTCCGACCCCGCCCCCTTCCCCGTGTTCTGTCCCCTGTCCCCGTTCCTCATTCCCAACCCGAGTCCTCAGAGTCTGATAGATCTTCTCTTGAGAATTTTATCGGTCGGAAGTTTCAGAATTCACATTTAATTTCCAATCTTCCCAGCCTTGTTCCTTTGGTTCAGATGTGTCTTCTTTGCCAGGCCATTCTGATCAAGGGATGTGCCGTCAGCTGTGTGGCAAAAGCACTCCCCTGGCTGGTCCTTGTCTTCTGTTTTTGAAGATGCCTCTTCCTACCGCAGCAACCCAAGAGATCTTAGTGAACACTGGACCATCGCTTTTGTTCTCTTTCCCCGGTGAACGGCCTCAGCTACCAGTGATTTCCAAGTGAAATCACCTCTTCCTGCAGAAGTCAAGTGTGTGTTCTTGGTTCATCAAGTTGATATTCGTATGGNCAAACACTGGAGAGGATTTTCTTTTCTGTATCCCTTTATAAAAGAACTCCCTTTTCTGCTGAATCTCTCTGTCCTCACCCTCATAGCATCTTCTGCCATCCTCAGAGTATCTTCTCCCCTTCCCAAGGTACAGCCCAGCTTGGCATCTTGGCCACTCCCACTTCTTTATTGTCCCTTGGTATTCATTTCCTCTCCTCCACCTTAGTTTTATGGTGTCTTGCCTAATCTTGGTTTTCCTTGAATTGCATTACTAATTGAGTAAGTGTGTGTCACCTTCGAGGTCTCACTAGTGCAGAAAATAAAAATAAAGCCAATCAGGTCATACTGGAAAGGTAATTCTCCCCTCCTCTTTCAGGGCTTAAGAAAGTATTTCTCTTGTAATATCTGGAAAATACATATTATGGTTCTTTAGAGCAGTTACTACATTTGAACATATGAAACAAAAAAGGTATTTGCCAAGAATCAAGAAGACTCAAAAAATACCCATAGTACTTTATTTAAAGGTCACATTTATCTATCTGTATTGGTTATGTATTGTTAGGTAACAAATTATTCCAAAATGTTCTGCTTAAAAGATCAAAAATTCTTGTCTCCCAGCTTCTCTAGGTAAGAAATATGGTTGAGGGTCACTCATGAGGTTCAGGATGAGACATGAACCTTGTCAGTAGTCAAGTGAAGTATGTTGCCTGGGATGGAGAGGCCACTTTTAATGTGAGTCAAGGCAGAAGGCCTCCGTTCTGTCTGTGTAGGCTGTCTGAAATCTCTGTAGGTCTGCTTCAGTATTTTCTATGACAGCCAGTTTCTTTAGGATATGATCCAAGCGACAGAGCAGGAAGAAGTTACAATTCCATTTGTAACCTGGTCTTGCAAGTCAGGCTTCTATCATATTAGAGTAAGTGCAGCCCAGCTTCCAAGGGCCAGGAAAGAAGGATGTCATAGGGTTTGTGGACTTAAAACTCACGGTATCACGCTTTTACAGAACACTGAATTTGAGTTTGTTTCATGTACTCAGTGCTCTCCTTCTGGACAGATACATTGTTCTCATGATGAAAAACCATCTGTGTATACACTGATTCTCAGATACGCAATTGCGTTGATGATAAATTGCCACAAATGGAACCCCTGGATTATGGGTCTAACTTTAAATTTTTGCCAAGCTATCATGGAGCCCATGTGTGTACAGTTTGACAAGATGTGGAGGTGTTCCTTTATAGCATCTGACATAGTGTTTAAAATAATAAAGAACAATCCTGCACATCACAGCTGTAAGCAGTCACTAAAGAGAAAGAGCCCTTGGCTCTTGGAATGTCATTCTAATACCCCTTCTCCCACAGTGAACATATGATCACCCTTTGCCTTATTAGTTAATTTAATTATAGTAAGTACAAAATATTATTAACATTTGTGGAATTTTACAAGAAAGACAACTATTAAGGAATTTCTTGTAAAGCTTTTGCTAATGTGAGATATTGTAGATAATAGCTGGGACCACTAGAGATGGCGCACTTCATTGTAGAACACCACAAGGTGGTGCTTGTCAGAGAGAAGAGCTTTCAGCTCCGCTTCCTTTTGTATAGTAAGAGTCAATTACACTCACTGTGCTCTCTCACCAGTATATGAGAAGTAAATCCTCTTGTCATCTAATATCTAAGCAAAGAACTGTGAATAATTCTGACTGGGGAGAGCGTATATGAGTGCACACTGATAGAGTAGAGAATGATGACATGAGAACTAAATTTCAGAGTAATATATCAAGGTNGGAGGGAAGAAGGTAGGACATATTCTCTTTGAATAAATAGTGCATAGTTTATAAGCCAGCCTGAAAAGTAGTGGGAGGAGTGAGGAGGGGGAAGGTGGCTTTGAGTGAGAGAAAACTGATGCTCATGGGTCCTCTTTACTGTGTGTGTGAGTCTGAGATAATANGATCATAAAACGGCAGATAAGAAGGTCACATCAGAGCATGCTGATAAGAACAGAACTTCAAGATGTGCAACAGTGCTTCCACCCAAACCCCCATGACAATTAATTTCTCAAAGATGCCATCTCTCATTACCACCACACTGGATGTTAGATCACATCATAGAATTTCAGAGGGATGCATATATAGTCAAATCATAGCAAGAAGTAAATGTGTAATTTCTGTATTTTTAAAATAAAAGTTCCTGGGGCTGGAGATATGGCTCAGCAGTTAAGAGCAATTGTTGTTCTTGCGAAGGACCTGGGTTAGATTCCTAGCACTCATATGATGGCTTACCACCAATATCTGTAACTCAAGTTCTAGGGGATCTACAAAACTTTTCTGACTTTTACAGGTACCAGGCACATACATGGTGCACATACATGCATGCAAGCAAAACATTCATACATAGAAAATAAAATCTAAAATAAATTAAAATAACAAATCCTCAAGGACACCTTGGATGACTTAGAAAGTGACCTCTACCCAAGCTGATGCATGAAGCACTAGTATTCTAAATTCTTAAGCTCCAGTTTCACCAGCTCTCATCTTCACTGTTGTTCCTAAATATTACACCCATTAGAAAGAGTAGAAGCTACTCGTTGATATGTAATTACAGACAGGGGTAGAAAGAATGCAAGAGGAACCAGGGATGTCATATTGTGCCAGAGAGGAAGAATGCGACAAAAGATTCTTAGGGGTATACCAAGTTGAAGAGGCCCCCTTCTGGGCAAAGATGGAAAGACATGAGAATTAATGTTAGCAGTGCGTTGTGTTGAAATCCACCAATTTATGAAAATGATTAGAAACATATTAAATTCAGTCTCCTTTGAAAGATACTAGGAAAACAAGCATTTTGACAGGTAGCAAATAAAGGAGATAAACATTCAACTCACCATCCCTTTGGGAACCACATGCTTCTGAAGCAAGTAGAGAAAGCAGTGTTTCTGTCTATAGAAATATTTCTTCTAACAAAGGATTAAAGAATCACAGTACCCCACTTCATAATTCCTAATGGGATAATATATCTTGGAAATGCCTGTGGCTGCTCATACTACAAGAAAGAATAGGGTCTTATGTTTCCTGATGAAGATGCTTTGCCATCTATGCTTCTTTGCTGCTAAAACCATTAGAACTAAATCTGAGAAAATTTTGGATCCTATTAATTAATCTTAAATATAAGATAAACATGTCAGCATGGTGAGGATGCATTTAATGACATCCAAACTATGCGGAATGTCTCTGGAATGGGCCCTTTTGACTAAAAGTGACTGAGATATAACTACTGATAAGATATGCAACTTAATTTCATCTTCGTGAGACCCATCGCTTATAAAAATTTGTTTAAAAATTACAAAAGTCATTTGAAAAGGTTATAAAAGGTGAATTTCAACATTGGTTCTGTATTTGTAACAATAAGGAATTACTGTAAAAATATATAGGTGCCATGATAGTGTTTTTGCTAGTTGTTTCGCAAAGTTTCTTGTGTTTTGAAAATAAATTGTAACATTTACAGAATTAGATGGATGAAGTTTGAGATTTGCCTCCTAACGATGCAGGATCAGGGCAGCAATTAAATAGGAACAATGATACAATGAAATTGGTCAGGAACTGGTTTTTTTTTTTTTAAATTTAGGTGATAGAAGGTTTTATATACATTTGAGCTTTGGGATTAAAAATGTACTAGCTATAATTAAACACATTTTAAATGCAAAACTGTTCTCTCTCTTTTCAGATGGCCAGACAAAGGTTTAAAAAGTTCAGCAAGTTGGAACTGATTCTCATTGTCCTGCTGCTTGTGTTGTTCATTGTCGCTGTGGTTCTGATCGTGCTCTTAGCCACTTCCACACAGTCAAATGGTAACGAGTGACTCCCAGTCTCTCCCATATCAGAGCAAACTCACCACCAACGGTAGAGAAGTCATACTTTTATATTGCTTCATGTATGTGGATGTGAATGCACGCAGATTGTACGTATCTTACTGAATATCTACAAACCATGGCCGGTCAATAGGTGGAAGGTTTAAATTCTGAAACTTTCGTTTCCACATTTAATTAGTTCACTGGATCCAGCTCTACAATCGGCTTAGAAATGTATTTGCTGAGTGTAATAAAATAATTATAGTTCTGTTAATATTGATATTGGACAATATGCTATATAAAAGGAAATACGTGCATACATTTGCTATATATCAGTTCAACTATTTAAAGACCAAAATTGGTTCTCAAAAACTTACTCATGTTATTTTTATCAAAAGATTTTGAGCTGATATATTTCAAAAGATGGGCTAGGGTGTGCTGAATGATCCAGGCTTTCCTATCTGCCTCACACAGGAATCACTTCTTGTGGGAACCAGGCAGTGAAGGGCCAGCCTGTGATTATGGCCAAACCATTTTTGTCCATTTTACTCAATCCCCAGCTACATCAGTTTCTGCTTTCTGCAGAAAATAAGATTAGAATCTTAAGGATCATTTGACTTTTAAAGTTCCATGATCCTGAAGAGGGAGCTAAAACCTTACACGGAAGCCAGTCCAAACACAATTTGTTTAATGCATTGTTTTTTGAACTGGAAACCCCAGTGCAAAGAAAAACAAGTAGAAGCAGCATTTTCCTGTTATAATGTTATTGTTTATTAAGATAGTACCATAATAAAGCTTCCTCCCTATTTCAGAGTGCAGTAAGAATGCCCTTTCTGTTTTACTGATCTTTACATTAGAAATCAAAGTTTTGAGCCCTAGGGTAATTTCTAGACTTGTGGATTCCTATATGTGTTTTGTCACTTGGGAGTTTATAATTACAAAAGAATGCCACCACTCAGAGGTGTTCGAAGGGACCAGGGATTGCCCCAGAAAACAGAATTAAAGTTGCTGTGCTTAAGACAGCACATTTACTGTACTTTTCTGTGTATAGCTCCTGTAGGGGTCTGAAGACTCTTCTATAAGGGCCAGAGAATAAGTATCAGATGTCAGGGCTACTGAGATGGTAGTTCAGTAGGAAAAGGTACTTGCTGCCAAGCCTGGTGATCTGAGAACAATCTCTGGAACTCACATGATGGAAAGAGAGAACTGACTCATTCGGGTTGTCCTCTGACCTTTACTCAGCCTTTAGATTGACTGGTTCATACAGTCTCTGTTATCATATGTACCATTGCCATCACAGCTTAAAGTAGCTATCAATAAATGAGTGTATTTGTGTTCCAGCGATACTTCATTTTAGAGACAGGTTTTGACCTGATTTGACTGACAGGGTATGGTTTACTGACATAGTCTAAAATCAAATTGGTGTCCAATTTTACAAGCTTCTAAGAACTGAGTACTTTCTCTTGTATGTACCATGTTTCAGGGGAACTCCAGTAAAGAAGGAGATGAGGTTGGTATACACAGAGATAAATACAGTTAGCAAGAACAAAATAAGGTGTTATAAAGTAAAAATGCAGAATGTTAAACACATGGAACTAGAGCTCAGTCAGTAGAGGAATTAACAAAGTTGGAAGTGCTGAGAAACCTGGTCCTATTGAATGCCTGTGGTCATAATTCTAATCGTTTTATGTCTACTTTTGCGATACGACAATCCTAGATCCTGAAACAACTGGCACTCCAGACCCTACAACCACAAGAACCACTCTTAACCCTCCCAGTTGCCCAGTGCTAAGTGAACTGGAACGGATAAGTTGCATCCCTGACCTGTCACCTGATAAGGTTTGTGCTGTGTCTTGTTTTCACTTAAGAATTCACAACACAGTACAGTTTCTTTTCTTCCTTTCTTCCTCTTCCTTCTCTTTGTTAGCCTCCTTCTCTTTCTCCTCCTCCTTTCTCCCCCCCTCTTTTTCCACTTGTTTTCTTTTTTCCCATTTCATGAACACTGTGTGTATGGCAGTATTAGTAGCTCACATAAATTAAACTGCACCCATGTTTGTATGGTCATATAGCTTCACGGGAAGAAGGGCTAGAATACACTCTTGGGTTGCCAGGTTCAGCAAGTTGTATCAGAATTTCAGGTAAACAATGACCACGATTTTGTGTAAGTATGTTCCATNTAAGGTTTTAGACTTAGTGAAAGTGTGTTTATCTTTTTTCACATGGCTACACTTCATTGCAGTCCTCGATTCTTTCACTGCCTCTCTTCTTGCTGGCATTCTATCATTTCAAAAGGTCATCTGGGATCTGCAATAAAAAAATCATGCNTGTGCACAAAGCATGATTTAACATAAGGACAAAGTCTCAAGAGTTGAACTTTGGAAGGAAGGATGTAATTGATGCCAGAGTAAAGAGCTTGCAGGGACATGGCACTTTAGTCCAGCATTTCTACATCACCAGCTTATGCACATCTGAGTGTATTATGATAATAAAGCCATTGCACATGACCTGCCATTTACATTTTGAGAATCAAAATGCTATCTAAATGAAAACAGAGTCCAGCCTTCTGAGTGAAGTCCACTCAAGTGAAACCGCAGATTAGCATCAAATGCACAGTGGATGCTTGCAGCANGTGTTTCTTGGACACATGTGGCAGCCACTCTGTTGTAGGCGAATGTTTTGTCTGGGTCCCACCAGGCCCCACGCGGTCCCACAGCCACTTATAAATTAATAACTCAAAAGCTTAAATTAATCACAACTGCTTGGCCATTAGCTCAGGCATATTACTGACTAGCTCTTATACTTAAATTCAGCCCATTTCTATTAATCTATATTTTGCCACATATTCTGTGGCTTTACCAGTCTGCAGGCATGTTGCTCCTTCCGCAGCGGCTGGCGTCTCCCCTCTCAGCCTTCCTCTTCCCAGAATTCTCCTTGTTTGTTTATCCCGTCTATACTTCCTGCCTGGCTACTGGCCAATCAGCATTTTATTTACAATCAATCAGAGCAACACATATTCACAGCATACAGAACAATATCTCTATCACTCTGTTCTCACAGTCCTGGAGTGATCTGTGATGTTCTGGAAAGTCACTGTCCCCACTCCTGGGCCCTAGTGGATTACTGTTAATGAGAGGATGGGGTGCAATAGAGGTGGGCGTGTCATGGGAGAGAGAGGCATCACAACCATCCCTTTGCTTATCTCATGCAGTAGGCAAAAGTAGATAACTAAAAACATAAAGCTGCCTGAGAAATGAAATCTCAACAAGAAATCATGTGTGTCCACATCCCCATATGTGTGGTGTTTTATGGCCCGATGTTTGATAGCCATTCATCCTCCCTCTGCAGGAACACTTTACCGTTACATAGACTGTGTAGACAGGAACATGGCTGGGATCTGTTGGTGGAGAGGCAAGGAGGTCAGCATGATTAGAATGCTGGAAGAGAATAGGANAAAAAGAGAAGAGGAGGTCTTGGAGGAAAGAGCAGGACTCAGAAGTCAGAAGGGAAGGGTNTTTGAGTGTGATATGTTATAGCTAGCAGCAGCCATTGGGGCTGAGGAAAGGTAGATGATAATAAGGACGAAAAAAGAAGGGGAGAATGAGAGACCCAGGGAAAGATAAAAGACCACAGAAGAGAGAACGAAAGGAAAGCATCTTAGGTATGGGACTGAAACTAAAGTGAGAAAGGATTTGATGGGCACAGAGAGAGGAAGGGGAAGGGCAGTAGGCACTTTACCAACTGATCTGTCACCCCAACCCCATGGAACTGAAGGTGAATTCAAGGTGGAAGTAGTGATCAGTGCTGCCCTGGGTGGGGTGAGGAGCTAGGTCACTGAACTGAACTGTTCTGTACAGTGCAGAGTGGGGAAGAGTATCCAGGGAAGACTGCTAAGACTTCAAGGTAAGTCGGAGCTTGATGACTGAGGACTGTCCGTATGTGCTTTGTTGTGGAAAGGACAGTTATGGTCTAGATGTGTTTTACCGAAGCAACATATATTTTGCACTGGGTTTGTAGAAAGTTGATTCAAATCAAAGAATTGGTTAGTGTCACCTTATTCTAGGAAGTGAGTTACTAGGCAGCTCCCAGAAGCAGATCATTTCTTAACTATGTTACCCTTACAGTATTTCATCTTGTTACAGGATATTGCTGAACTTCAAATGTCATCACTGCCACAGTAATGTTTGCATACTGCTGTTTTAATACTCCATTATAATTCTTTCCAGTCAAGGTGCAGTTCAGAAAGATTTTCCGACATGATGCACCCATCCAAGTAATCATGTGATTTTTGTGATCATCTATTGTCTTGCCCTCTTGCACAGTTGGAGGGAAATACTGCCACTTTAAATGGTCTATTTTCCCATAGAAGATGTATCTAAGCTCTTGTGTTACAGTTGCTATGTGACCTATGCACTGTATCTAGCGGTCTAGGTTATTGCTGAGGGGCTGAATGTATGTATGATTTATGTGTTGTGTGTGTTAAAAGGTTATATAGAGGTGGATAGGACAGGGTGATGAACCCAGAACACAGACTAAGCAGAAGGTTCCATTGCTGAGGCTACTGCTGCTTAATTTTATCCCTCCCATCTCCCCTGTCTTAGGCTAACAAGAAAATTAACAATATAAATGTCTCTGAAGATGACTTTGGTTGTAGATACAATTGTTTCTTGCTCTTCTTAAAAACGCGTTGCTAAGACTTATTTTATGTGTATTGTGCATGTATGTGTGTGCATCATGTGCATGCCTGAGGCCCTGAGAGATCCGAGGACAGTGTTGGATCCCTGGAACTAGAGTTAAAGATGGTTGTGAGCTGCCGTGGGGGTGCTGGGGACTGAGAAACCGGGTCCTCTGCAAAAGCACAAGTGCTTTAACCACTCAGCCATCTTCCCAGCCCCTTGTTTCTTAGTATTTATTTAATCTTATCATTATTGTTATTTATTATTATTTATTGTTTTGGTTGTTTGAGACAGGGTTTCTCTGTGTAACAGTCCTGGCTGTCCTGGACCTAGCTTTGTAGACCAGGCTGGCCTTGAACTCACAGAGATCCACCTGTCTCTGCCTCCCGAGTGCTGGGATTAAGGTGTGCACCACCACATCAGGTCTTGTTTCTTGCTCTTAATGGGAGTGGTGGTGGTGGTGGATATCTGTGTCTAGGAGTGGAGACAACCTTGAGTCCTGTTAGGAGAATTTTTAAAATTTGTTTTGTTTTTCACTTCTTATTGATTTTTGTTATATGTATATACATGTATATAATAGATACCTATTTTAAAATTTATTTTTGAAGAGACTAGACTCTTAGAGTCTCTTTAAAAAAGTTATTTATTCTTTGAGAATTTTATAATGTATTCTTTTCCCTACACTTTAACTTATTTTTTTTTTGGTTAGAATATTTTTTATTGAAAATAGGTTTTTTAATATCGTATACTCTGATTATAGTTTTCCCTCTCCCAACTCCTTCCATATCCTCCACACTTTCCTACCAACCCAAATCCACATCATTTCTTTCTCTCTCTTATTAGGATACAAACAGGCATCTAAAAAATAATAAAATAAAATTAGAAAAAATAAGAACAAAGAAACAAACCAGAATAGGACAAAACAAACAAACAAAAAACAAACAAAGAAAAAGCTTAAAAAACATATGTAGATACAGAGACACATATATTCACATACATAGAAATCTCATGAAAGCACTAAACTAGAGACCGTAATATGTATGCAAGAAAAAAAAGCCCCCCCAAAAGCATTTTAAGACAAAGAACCTCTAAAATGCCATTGAGTTCTTTTTATGTTNGCCACCTATTGCTGGGAATGGGGCCTTGCCTTGAAGAGTAGTTTGTATAACCAGTGAGACTCCATTGGAGAAAACTAATGTTTCATTTGTGAGTGGTTATCAATTGGAACCAGCTTTGGGATGGGGATGGGTGTGTGTGTCCACTTCCCCTCTCAGCAGTGGGACCCTATCAGGTCCAGACCCATGCAGGCCCTGTGCATGCTGCCACAGTCTCTGTGAGCTCATATTTGCATTGGTCCTGCTGTGTTTAAAGGCCTTGTTTTCTTGGTGGTGTGCGTTCCCTCTAGCTCTTACACTCTGTCTGCTTCCTCTTCCTCAGGGTTCCCTGAGCTGTGAGGGGAGGGAATTGATGGAGACATCACAATGAGGACTGAGTGTTCTGAGGTCTCTCATTCTCTGAACCTTGTCCAGCTGTGGGTCTCTGCATTTATTCCCATCTACTGAAGGAGGAAGCTTCTCTGATGATGGCTGCGCAAGACACTGTTCTATGAGATTAGGAGAATGTCATGGTGGCTAATTCCTTTATGGCTACATTCCTTTAGCACTGCATTTCCATTCCCAGCATCACTGCTAGACCTCCATCACTCCAGGGACCTCCTTGAATCTCTTCTGAATGCATTTTCTCTTCTCAGTCTGCTTACACACACATGAAAACTGCTCCCTGCACATTCCGAACGCTGTTACTTTTATCAGTTCAGTCTGTGAACGAGGTCAAGTTCAAGTATTTTGTCCTGTTATTGCGGACTGTTTAACCTTCTACCTTTGTAATCCACGTACAGATTTAAGAGATAGCCATTGACATGGATTTCAAGCCCATCATTTCTAAGGCAGGGGCACCATTCCCCTCCTTCTTGATGCAGCCTTTTATCCCCAATTCCAGGTTTTATTTATTGCAGAGAACAGAAATATTTAGCTCAAGTACAGATGTTTAACTCAAGAAAAAGATATTAAGTAATATGTTTACACACTTTAATTTTTCAGGGTTAGAGTTCTTGTGATTATATGGAAGAACAAATTTCCATACTTAACACAAGCTTCCATACTCTAAATCACTATGATAGATGTTTAATATGAATGCAGTTGACNTGGATTTTTCCATAAACAGTAATGATAATTCCTATGATATTAGAAAGGTTAACTTTTAATATTCAGAAGTGTTGTTATATTTTATAGAATACACACTTTGCAAGTTACTTATCAATTCTAAATTTGACTTATGATGTCCTTTTCCACACTCCGGTTTCTTATCAATGTACTTAAGTGATCATGTTTTATGACTTACCAACAAAGATAGTGTGTTTTGCTGACATAATTATGAGCCTCCACCTAAAAATTACTCTGGGTTTACACAACATCAGCACATAACCATTAGTTGTTTCTAGGAAGAGCAGTGAGCTACAAAGTCCCAGAAATAGACTTGAGGTTGGACCATGTTCAGACATGGGACCTAAGCACGTCAGAAAAGTGGAGCTCCTGCCTGGGTTCTCAGCCTGCTTCTGCTTTGAGGAACTCTGACTGGGCAGTACTGGAGTGCTGTCACATTTCTTTGCCTGCTGTTTCAAATCCTTATCAGCCAGGGAGACAATGCGTGTTCAGATAAACATATTCATTAAGCAGTGATTATTAAACTCCATTAAACTGTGATTATGAACACTTTAAAGATGTATTCTCTAACCTTTGAGAATTTCATACATGTATAATTTTGACCATATTTACTTCCTCCTCCAACTNTTTTCAGATCTCCCCATATCCCCCCTCCCAAATTCATATCTTATCTCCCCCTCACTACCTCTTATTGATTAAAAACTTTAAAATTATGATCTCAGAGGTCATGAGAAATGTTCTCTGAAAATACCTTGTAGTCCAATTTGGAGACTTGAAAGTCTGGATCATGGAATGGCAGAGAAGGTATATTTCTATAAAATTCTGCTGTCACATCTTACCTTGGCATGGAACAAAGTGGCCATGTTAACCTTTAAAACCTTACTCAAGANGCACATTATATAAAATAGTCTATGGTCAATATATTTTCATCATTCAAGATTATTTTTATTTATTTATTTTTATTGCATGTTTATTTACTTATTTTATGTATGTGTCTGTGTGTTCATGTGCTTCTGTCACATGTGGAGGTCAGAGGACAGCTTGTGAGAGTTGGTTCTTTCCTTCCAACATGTGGGTCCTAGGACTGAACTCAGGTTTTCAGGATTGGCAGCAAGAAGCACTTTTAGCTGTTGAGCCATCTTGCTGGCTCAAGATTGATTTGTTTGTTTGTTTTTAATTTTTGCAAAGTTGCTGCATATACAAATGACCAGGACTGTTTGGGTGAGTACAGATTAATTAGGGTTCCTTTATTATTGAGCACTTTAACTTCTAAAATTCCTGCCTTTGCTAGAAAACGGGACACTTCTCATACTCTTTACGAGAGTCACTCGTTCCATGGTTTTGCTCACGACATCAGGTTGTCCTGGCCCTGGACAATAAGAGTGTCTTCAATGTGAGCCCACAACAGTAGAGCACTAACTTGAGTGTATCTTGGGCTGTTATTCCCCTTAGCTCAGTGATGTAGCTATTCTGTAAAGTGCTGAGTGACTGTGAGCCCTCTGCTTAGCATCCAACCCACAGTCTCTGGGTTTGACTGAATATTACTGTCTTAATAAATTTTGTGTTGATGTAACAGAATACTCAAGACTGGGTAAGTTATAAAGAACAGAAATTTACTTCTCATAGTTCTGGATGCTGGGAAGTTCATAGTCACACTGATGTAGGTCCTCTTGCTACATGCTCACAGGGAGAGAAGGGAAAAGGCATTGAATCCCATTCACAAGGTAGAGATGTCAATTTTTGATCACTGCTGTTAAGGGGCCCCACCTCTTAACATCATCACACTGGCAGCCCCTACACTCTGGGGCGGATGCTGTGAGCATAACAGTCACTAACACTGCACTGAACCCTGCTTTCTTAGACCGTGGCCTCTCTGTTCAGGTAATCCTGTGTGTGGTGCATGTGTATGAACGCCATAAATGGATGTCAGTCCCTGCTCTACCAACCTCACTTTTCCTGGTTGCTGATCTATTTGGGGAAGAGATTCAAGATGGGTTCACCCATGCATCTGGCACCTTGGTCAAAACAACTGTGAGGATATTCCTACTTGGGCACTTTCCCCCCTTCATGAGGTCTGAGAGACTCTCTTAGAGGTCTCTTCATTGGGCAGGACAATAGTATTTCTTCCATGACAATTCAGGGCTGCAAGAGATGTAGGACAAACCTGCTTATTCTCTTACTAACCAACCTCAAGAGCGGCATTATGCAGTGTGTTGACCAAATCTGTCTTAGGTCAGTCAGACTCAATGGGAAGAGCTACCTCCACCTCTTCACGTCAGTACTGACAATATTAGGCTCTAGTTTTACTCTTTCTTTCCCATCAACTTCTAGTACGAAATACTTGTTTATTTCTCCTCTCCTATCACTCTTAAATGTCAAGACAAGTAAGAGCTGTGCAGAGTAGAGATTCATTTCATTTTAAAACAGGGGCTTCAGGATTTGATTTCTCTGCACCTGTGAGTTCAGTCATCTGTGTGTTGGTGTTAAAGCCTAAATACAGTTACCCAGGACCCCATGGACAAAAAGCCTGCAGATACTGAATGCCTTGTCTAAATGGTGTGCCATTCATAGAACACCTCCATGTGTCTTCCCGTACACTACTATACGTACACTACTAGTCATTTTTAGATGATTTCAGCAGCCTATTGTAATGTCAGTGCTAGGTAAAGGACTGCTATGTTCTGTGTTAGGGGATAATGGTAAGAAAAAGAAAACTGGGTTCAATACAGATGCCCTTGTTTAAAATATTTTAATCCGAGTTTGGTTAAATTCTTGGATGTGAAAACTTGTGGCTACAGGGGGCTGAATATATTTGTAGTATGTTAAAAAGTAAAGTGGCTTTACATTTTTTGTCTATATTTTCTATTAGTTACCCAAGAGTGTGCCTTAAAAAGAATCCGTTATGTGCTGCCTCTCAATTTTATTCTATGATTTAAAGTTTTTTTCTCCATGTATTTTGAGTCTTCTTTCTTGGGTATGTGTCATATCTGGCCTGTGATATCGTCCTTATGGACTGCAAGCTTTGTATCAGTTGGAGACTGTACCCCCAGGACTGAGTTTGGGGAGCCTTATCTGATATGAATCTGCCTCGTACACATCTCTCTTCTCATTTGCTTGTCTTCAGTGACTTTGTGAGCTTAAATTTTAGAGGTGTCTGCTATGGGGAGTTTCTCTATTGATTTGTTTCTTTATAATTTCCTGTCTTTCCCTTTTTAGCACATTAATTGTACAAAGCAGAGCTTCCTAGTGGCATTTTCCTACTCACTCCCTCTATTATATTCTCATCTCTCCTCTTCTTATGTCCTCCCCTCTTCACATTTAAAGAGTTCCTTTCTCCCATTGATTCCACATAGAAGAGAAAACGTTCAACACTCACGTTTGTGAATCTTGTGCCTTTGTTTAACATCATTTATTTGTTTAATTTTGAGTCAGTGTCTCGTGGATCCAGCATTGTGTGACCTTGAATTCACATAGCTGAGGATGACCTTGACTTTCTGATTTTTCTAGTTCATCACCCTAGTGTTGAGATTATAAGTATAAGTAATGGTGCCAGGGACTGAAGCCAGGGCTCTGTGCATGCCAGGCAAGCACTCTACCAACTGAACCACAACACCAGCCCCGTATCATGATGTTGTTAGCTATTCAAGCCACAAGCTAGCTGACACGACCACTTTCCCTAGGATTTCTTCTTTTGGCATGTGGGTTACTCTCTCCTCCTTCTTTTCCTTACTGGGGACAGAAGGTTTCCTCCCTCACCCCGGTTTTTCCCTCCCTGCTGTATTGGTAGTTACACATTCTATACTGTTTGGGCAGTGTCTGTTAAACTTTAATCCTCACACTGAACTTGGTGTTTTGTATCTGAAGCCTACTTTTCTTCTGTGTGCCTTTATCCCTCCAAATCACTGTTCTGGTGTCATAGTGTCCCTGTGCAGTTATTTCATAGGTGTCCCATACCTTCAAAGACTGTTCCCTGGGATCCTG